>JAJJKW010000340.1:0-44574 GCA_023805745.1 Isotricha sp. YL-2021b | reverse complement strand
CCCTTAAAATTATTTTTTATAATACCATAACCCACAATGCTTTCCATAATCTAATGTTAATAACTAAAAATAATAAGTTTAATCACCTACTAATCTATAATTCAAAATAAAATACATTAATATATTATAATATTTATTTTATTATATTACCTATAAGTATTTATTTTATAAATAAAATATGATAATATTCTATTATAAATAAAACATTTTGAAAAAAAATTATTATCAATTTTTTCAAAATAAACAAAATAAATAGTTTTATTGGATATTTAAATATATATATTTCTCCTATCTTTGGCATAAAGAGACCAATACTTTTATAAATTGTTAAATTTCTCGATAAGTTTTATTTATAGATAATATCGTTAAAAATTTTGATATATTCTTTAAAAAAAAATGAATAAAATTATCTTTTAAAAAATATTGATATATCATTCACTTAAAGTTATTAATTCTTAGTTTTATTTAACTAGAAGATAATAAATAAAATAATCAAAATGATATTAGTAATTTAAGAGATATTGTTAAAAATTCTAAAACTTTTTTAATAATAATAATATTGTTGAAATTTCTTAAAATACTCTTAATGATATTTCTAGTAAAATAACTAAAAATCTTAAGAAATTAAATATATTGTAAATAAAAAATTATAGTGAAATTGTTCAAAAAGTTATTAAAAATTTATTTAATGAGAGATTTATTATTGAAAATGAAGATGAGAATTTAATTATTTATTAATTTTTTATCAAATTATTAATTATTAAAAATTTCTTTTTAATTTATTGTTAAATAAATTTTTTAAATAAAAATTACCTCGGATTATTTAAATATTTATAAACTTTTACCTAATTACAATTTTTATATTTTTTTCTATTTTTAAAAATCTTTAAACGATTTATTTGTCAAATAATAAGAAGAATTAAGAATATAATTATTTTTCCTATCACTTTCTAAATGATTCATAATTTCTTTTTTAAGATTATTTCTTTTTCGATAATTTCTAGAAAAATTATCTAAACTTTTCCCTATATAAGAAGAATTTGCAGAACTAAAACTATTAAATTTATTAGGTCTATTAAATTTATTTATAACAATATTATTTGGTTTAATTATTTCATTATTATTATATTTTAAAAAACTTTTATAACCTAAATTATTTCTTTTCGCTTCTTCTATTAAATATATTATGTCTTTATGATAACTATTTTGTTTTGATGGTGAATTCATTACTTTATCAAATAATTTTATTTTTTCTTCATTTTTTTTTGATAAAGGTATCATATTATTTGATGATTCAAATTTATTTTTTTTATCATGAAAATCATTTAATTCTTTATAACATTGTTTCATTTTTTCTCTAAAAGAGTTTTTCTTAGTTGTAAACTCCATGTTTATGAATAAAAAAAATAAATAATTATAATTTAGAAATAAATTTAATTTTTAAATGAGTAAAAAATTTTATACTATTTTATATTTATATATAATGTATTTATATTACCTTTTACATTTTTTATTTTATGAATTTAAATTATATTAATTTTTTCATTTCATTTGTATCAACATCTCCTTCACCATCCCATTCTTTTGTTTTACTTCTACAACAATAAGCATAAGATAAAATTCCACAAAAACAAGAGCACGTAAAAAAAATAATTATCCATTCAAATATAATAAAAATTAAATCAATCTTTCTTATAATACCACATTTTTCTTTATTTTTCGTTAAAGAATATATACATGTTAAAATAATTAAAATAGGAAATCCAGCAATTAAATTATATAAAATTCTGATTTTTAAAATTAATATTATTAATTGCGTATTAAAACGATTTTTCAGTTGATAAATAGTAGTTACTATAATAAATATAAGTGATATAAATAAAATTATGTATAATATTCTATTACATATTATTAATTTTTTACAATTTGAAGGTATATTATTTTTTTCACTATAAATTAATATGATAATACCAAAGATAAAATTATATAATGAAGATATTAAAGATGATATTATTATATTTTTTGAATTTTGATATTTTTCTAATACTCTTAAATCCCTATCATTTTCATTAATTATATTTATTTTAGTATTTTTAATGTTATTCATAATAAATTTATTAGTATTTAAAATTTCTTCAGAAGAAGTTGAC
The DNA here is from genome assembly GCA_023805745.1 of Isotricha sp. YL-2021b. Classification (NCBI taxonomy): domain Eukaryota; phylum Ciliophora; class Litostomatea; order Vestibuliferida; family Isotrichidae; genus Isotricha; species Isotricha sp. YL-2021b. The sequence continues at coordinate 42,424 of JAJJKW010000340.1, read as the reverse complement.
ATAATTATATTAAATAGTAGGAAAAAAAATAAAAAAACAATAAAAAAAAATATGAAAATACAAATAATATCCATACTAATAATAATAGAAATAATCAAATCAGAAAAACAAGGATTAGATATAATAGGAAAGAATGAAAAACTAGATTGGACAGTAGTATCAAAAAAAGATTTTGATTTTGTAATAATAAATATTGGTTCAAGAATAACTTTACCATTTGGAGTAAAAGTATTAAAATCTCAATTTTTTGATTCAAATTATAAAATATTAAAAGAAAAAGGATTAAAAATAGGAGGAACATGGTTTGGTTATTCAAAAAATAAAAAAGAAAGTGAAAAAGAAGCAGAATCATGTTATAAAATAATTAAAGGATTAAAATTTGAATATCCTATATTTTATATTTTTCCTTCTTCTAATTTATTAACTTCTGGAAAAAATAATGTTAATTTAGTAGGAAAATCATTTTGTGATTATTTAAAAAATAAAAAAATTTATTGTGGATTTTTTTCTTTTCCAAATATAATAGAACAATATTTTGATGAAGAATTAAAAAATAATTATCCTATTTGGATTATTGATCATAAAGAAGGAGAAACAAATTATAAAGGAAAATGGGGAATTAGACAATATACTCATTTTGGATATCTTCCAAATTGGGGTTATAATGTTCATAAAGATATTTCTATTATTGATTATTTTAATATTATTAAAGAAGGTCATTATAATGGATATTAAGTAAATTAGTTTTTTAATATCAAAAAATTAAAAATATATTAAAAAAATATATTATTATTATTATGCTTCACTAAATAATTCATAATTTTCTTTTGTAAGTAAATGAACGTTATTTTGAGAATCATATAATAATTGCATATTTGGTTCTATTTCTATAAATGCACTTTCATTTCCAAAAAGAAATTCTCTATTTTTATTTATTGTTGGAATTACTATATCACATTCTCTAATTTTCATTTGTTCTGTATCTAAAATTAATGTTGAATCTATATTATTTATTCCATTAAAACCTCCAAGTAATAATATTTCTTTATTTCCATTTTCTTCTTCATCATCAATAAATTTTGCAACTGCTAAAGAACTTAAAGTTATTTGTTCATTAATATATACTATTTCAAATTTTTTATTATTTATAACATTTATTCTTTCAATTGATGATAAATTTCCTCCTTTTGAAGGAGAAAATCCAAAAAAAACATAAATATAATCATTAAAATATATTATACCAAATTCTTCTCTTTCTTCATTTAAATTTGGTAATTTTATCCATTCACTTTGAGTAATATTTGAATTATCTATTTTTAACATTTCACATTTTATTTGATTACTTCCTCCTAATAAATAAATTGTATTTGTTTTTTCACAATATGTCATTTGACCTAAATAATGTGAAAATAAAGAATTATTTATATAATATACACTATTTGTTGGATAATCATAATAATATAATTTATTATAATTTTTCCCACTTAACATGTATAATTTATTATTTAAATTTAATTGAGAAATATCTTTTTCAGATGTCATATCTTTTTTAAAATTTCCTCTGTCTGAAAATACTTTTTCTTTATATGATTGATTTGTTATTGAAAAAATTATCATGTTTCTTTCATCTTTTAATTTATATAAATTTTTTTCGTTTAATGATGAAGAATTAGTAAATTGAGAATTTGATAATGTATTGGTAATATTATTATTATTTGAATTTATATTATTTGAATTATTATTTAATGAATTATTATTATTATTTATGTAATTATTACTTGATGAATTATTTTTTTGACTTTGATATATTATATTATTTGTTCCAGGCTCAGAAATTTTTTGATGGGAACTAATATCTTTTTTTTTATTATTTTTATCATTTTCTAAATTATTTGAATTTATTCTTTTTATTTCTTTTGGAGAATCTAAAATTGGACTTTTTTCTCTTACATTTTGAATTTGATTATTTTTTGAGTTCAATAAACTTTCAACAGAAAATAAAATTCCATATTTTTTTTTAATAATAGAATATTGTTCTTTAATATCTTTAATAAATCCTTGATTAAAAGTCTCAATATCTTGTATATTTTTAGTGTAATTTACTATAAGATTTTTCATTTGTGAATATTGATTAATATAATCTTGAATTTGATTATCAATTTTTTTTTTTTCTTCTAAAATTTGTTCAATTTCACCATTTAATTCAATTTCATTTAATTTTAAATTAAATTTTTCAACTTTAACTTTAAAATCATTCAATTTCCCTTCATCAGATAAACTTAAAACAAAATCAACTTCCATTTGTTTAATATCTTCAATTTCATTTTTTAAATATTCAAAACATTTATTTATATTATTTAATTCATTTTGAATATCAGAACTCCATAAAGGATAAAATTCGAAAGCATCATCATTTATAATTTTTAAATTTATTTGATTAATATTATCTTTTATTGATGATTTAGTATGATTTTGATATTCATTTATTTTAATTAATTTATTTATATGATTTGAATGCTTTTTTTTCTTACATAATTCACATGAAAATTCATAACATTTATCACAAATATATATTGAATTATTTTTGCATTTACATAAATAATTTATATTTGTTGTTGTTATACTTTCTTTTTTTTTTACTGGTTGTTTATCAGAAATTTCTAATTTTGCTCTTTTTGTTTTAAAAATTTCTTTTAATTTTGTATTTTCTTCATTTATTATTTGTTCTCCCTTATATGAAATATATAATTTATTTATATCATATATTCTATATTTTCCACATATCATTAGTTTTAATTGTTGAAATTCAGAGTCTGATGGTAATTTAAAAGCTTCATTTTCAGTTTTTTTTTTAAATATTATGTCAAATGTAATTAAATTCATTTTTTTATTTTTTATGAATATTAAATTAATTTTTAAAAAAATTAATAATTATTAGTTTAAATTTGAAATAAAAACCATCAAAAAATAAATTAATATATATTTACATATTTAATCTATTTATTTATCTATTAACTTCCACTTTTAACACTATTACTATTAAAAGTGCTATCAAAGGAATCATCTTTAAATTTAATATTATTTTTAATAATTCTATTTTTTAAACCACTTTTATTAAAATATTTTATATTTTCTTTTTTGTTGTTAAATAAATTTTTTTTAGAATTTTCAATTTGAAAAATATTAGTTTCAACAGGATTCATAAAAGAAACACTTTTTCTTTTACTATTATTATCTCTATTTGAAATAGAAAGTGTACTTTCTTCTTTATCATTGCTTTGATTTTTTGATAAATTTTGATGTATATTAATTTTAGAATAATTTGTTTTATTTTGATTTAAATTAAATTTGATAATTTCTTTATCTATTGAATTTATTAAAGAATTACTATTTATGCTTTTTTTATTTTCTTCATTACTTGACTTTTTATCTCTTGAACTTCTTGAATTTAATTCTGTATTAATTTCTAATAATTTTCTATTGAAATGATATATTTTTTTTTTATCATTTCTTGATTGTTTTTTATTAGTTAAATGACTAGAATTTTCTTTTTTAGTTAATTTATCTTTTTCTAAATGTAATTTATATGCTTTAATAATTTTTCTTATTTTATTTAATTTTGTAATATCTTCTATTCTTTTATTTATTTTGTCATTTTCATTTTCTGAATTATTGTTTTTTGTTGATTGAATATTTAAATAAAATTCATTTAAATCATTTTCATTAGATATATTTTTATTGATAGATAAATTTGTTTCATTTTTTTTATCATTTCCTTGACAAATATTTTCGCAATTATTACAAAATTTACTTCCCATTTTAAAAAAATTGTTTAAATAAACATTAATTTTATAATAAATAAATAAATAAATTAAATTATCAAAAATTATTCAAACAAATTCATTTCTTTAATTTTTTCTAAATTTATTTTTTCAATTTTATTAAAATTATAAATTTCTACTTTTCCATGATTGGATATTAATATAATTTCATTATCCATATAATGATTGAAATAACATTTAAAAAAATCACCGACTAAATTAATACTATAATAAAGAAAAGGTTCAGTTGAATCATTAAACTTTTTATTGAAATAACCTTTCAATAATGAATGATTTGAGTTTTCTATTTTTTTAGTTATTTTTTTATCAGAATGAGAAGCACAATAACATTTATAATTATCATTATACATATTTAAATTAAAAATATTAATTCCATCATGATCATAAAAACAAGATAAATAATCTTCATTTTTGTTAAAAGAAAAATTACTTATATTTAAAATATAATTGCCCATATAAATACAATATAATAAATTATTATTATTAATATTATATATATGAATTTTATTTCCATATTCACTAACAACAATTAATTTATTAATTTTATCTAAATAAATTTTACCTATTTTAAAAATTGTTGTAATTGCATTTTTTTTAAAATGAGTTATTTTATCATTTTCATTTAAAAGATATGTAACTAAAGATACAACATTTTGACCTTTATAAAAACTAGAAATATAACTTAAAACTGTAAATTTTTTATTATTTTCACAATAATTTTTGATAGAAATTAAATCTTCACCAACTACTATATCATCAATTTTTAAAATATATTTTAAAGAAGGAAAATCATAAATGAATATTTTATTTTTTAAACAAACAATAAATAAATATTTAGTTAGAAAAAAATTAAAAATTTTTTCTTTAAAATTCATAATAACTAGATTTCTTTTTTTATAATCATTATAAAAAAAAATTTGATTTGATTGATAAATTTCATTATTATCAGAACCTAAAAAACAAATTATATATGAAGAATAATAAACAGAAGCTTTTGCTAAAGAACCAAAATCTTGTTGATATCTTTGTAATTGTGATAATAAAGTAAAAGTTTTACTATGATAAACTCTATAACCAAAATTTGTTGATAAAATTAATAAAGATTTATCTATATTAAAATCAATATGATTTATCTTTATATTAGGCAATTTATTCCAACTTGGCTGTTCAATTTTTGTTTTTGAAGGATTATTCATTTTATAATATTATTTAAATATATTTTATATTATTTAATTCTAATATAAATTATATATTTATTTCATATTTAACATACTTTTATCTTTTTTATTATTTTTTTCTAAGAAAATATTTTTAATATCAGTAATATATTTATTAATAAAATTCTGAGATTGTTTTTCTAATAAATTAGTTTTTATAAGTTTGATTTTAGGATTAATTCCTGTTGTTTGAGAAGGAATTGTTGGAAAAGTTTCAGAATCAAAACTTTTTATTCTTTGATGAATAGAATAAGGAGAAAGTATATTATAATTTAATCTTATTTTTTTTTTACTTTTATTTAAAGAATCAGAAATTTTACTTTTTTTCTCAAATAATGAATTTACATTTTTATGTGATAAATTTAAACTATTATAAGTTTTTTTTGATTTTGTGAGCATATCATTTATATATTTTTCCCTACTTTCAGTTTTAAATATTTGATTTAAATGAATTTTTTTTTGTAATTTTATTTTAATTGCTAAATCTTTTTTTCTTCTTTCATTAGATATTTTTTCACTCATATCACTCATATTTCTATTATGTCTTTGACTAATTTCTTTTTTTTTAAATTTTAAAAATTTTTTTAATTTTTCATCTTCTGTTAAAACTCCTTCTTTTTCCTCATTAATTAATATTTCATATAATTTAGAACCTTTTTGGAAGAAATCTAACAATTCTCTTAATGAATCATTATTAATATAAAATTCAGGATTATAAAAAATCATTTTTATTTCTTCAAAAGTTAATTGAGTTATAATTAATTTAAATAAATAATCTCTTTCTTTTAAAAAATCAATTTCATTTTTATCATTAAAATCTATAAATTTATTTAATTTTTCTTCTTCATCTAAATGATGCATTGAATAAGAAAATCTTAAAGAATCATTTACTTCTTTATTAATAAAATAAGTTCCTTCAAAATGATTTTTAATTCTCAAATTCATATTAGAAATATTATTCTGATAATCTTTACATGGTCTTAAATTAGCTTTTGCAAGAATTTTATCTAATTTATTTCTTAATTGATATCTTTTAAGTTTTTCTGATATTTTTAACTTCATCATTAAAAAAATTAAAAAACCAAAAATTTTAAAAGAAAAAAATATTAATGTAAAAACCAATAAATAAAACCAAAAAAATGAAAAAAAAAATTAAAAAAATAAAAAAAACCAAAAATATAAAAAATGGGACATTGTCCATTATGTTCAACAAAAAAAAACATAATAATAACAGATGTAATAGTATCTCAAAATGAACCAATAGTTCATTCAAATACAAATAATATAAGAATAAATTTAGCAGAAGTAACACATTATAATAATATAACTCAAAATTCAAATAAATTAGGAGTATCAAGACCATTTATAAAACTTCCTTCAACAAAAGGAAAAAGTAGAAATATAAATAATAAAAATAATATATTATTATCAGCTGAAAAAATGATAACTTATGATATAAATCAATCAATGAGATCTTCTTCTATGAATTTATCTAGTGTTTATCATTATAATTATCATCCTAATGTTTATTCAATGGTACAATTTAATAGTACAAATTATCTTAATAGAAAATATTATTCTTTAGTTAATAATGATAATGAAAATTCTGTTGTTGAAAGATTAATGGAAAATAAAGGTGAAGAAGAAAAAATAATTTCAAAAGAAGAAGAAATGCAAATTATAATGTTAAAAAAACATTTTCTTTTTAGACATTTTGATGATAAAATGTTAAAAATTATATTAGATAATTCAATGGGTTATCAAATGGAAGAAGATTGTATAATATATAATGAAAATGAAGAAGGACAAAGTTTTTTTCTTATATTAAATGGAAATGTAGAAGTTTCTAATTCAAATTCAAAAGAAAAAAAAATTTTATCTTCTGGAGAATGTTTTGGAGAAATGGCTTTAATATATCCTCAAGTAAAAAGAACAGAATCTGTTAAAACAATTTCAAAAATTGAAATTATTGTGATTTTTGGTGAAATTTATAGAGAAATTAGTAAAAATTTTTCTAAACATTCTATTGAACAAATATTATATTTTATAAAAGATAATTTATGGTTAGATTATATTGATCCTGTTGTTAAATTAAATTTAGCTTCTTTAATTATTGTTGAAGAACATGAAAAAAATGAATGTGTTTTTAGTACAAAAAAAAATTTTGGGGATTTAAAAAAAATTTTTATTGTTAAAAGTGGAGTTTTAGAAATTATTAGTAATAATAAAAGAAGACCAATTTATCCAAAAGATTATTTTGGAGTTAAAGAACTTATTATGAAAGTTAAAGAAGAAAATGAATATGATATTTTTTCTATTGATTATTCTTCTGTTTATATTATTACTCAAGAAATGTTAATTAATAGTATTGGAAAAAATTATACTGAAATTATTCTATTTTCCATTTTTAAAAAAGCTATTTTAAAAAATTCATATTTTAAAAATATTCTTATGGAATGTTATTATAAAGATTTCTTTGATTTATTTGTTCAAAAAGAATATAATAATGAAGAAATAATTTATGGAGAAAATTTATCTGAAGATGTTAATAAAAAAGTTATATTAATTTTATCAGGTTCTTTAATTAATAAAGAAGATAGGATGATTGTTGTTAATGAGGGATTTTTATATGGAGATGAAATAATAAAATCAAATGAAATAATGGAAGATACATATTTAGCATATAATAATATAAATGATAAAATTTTAGTTTTAGAATGTAAATGGAAAACTTTTAGAGAAAAATTACAAATTTTATCAAAAAATTCCTCTTTAGATGTATTTAAAAGAGCAAATAAATTATCAAAAATGTATTTATTTAAACATATAAATGAAAATAGAATTTTAGAAATATGTAAATTAATGGAAAAAGCAAAATATAATAAAAATTCTTTTATTATAAAAGAAAATACTTTTGTAAATTATTTTTATGTAATTTCAAGAGGAAGAGTTTTAATAACAAAAAAAGGAAAATTTATAAGAGAATTAGATAAAGGAAATTGTTTTGGAGAAATTTCATTATTAAATGAAGAAAAAAGTGATGTATCATATAAAGCAAAAGATGAAGTTCAATGTTATATATTAACAAAAGAAAAATTTTTAAATTTTTTAATAGATGAAAATATGAATGATTATATTAAAAAAAAAATGTGTTTAGAAGATCAAGAAGTAGAATTAAAAGATTTATATCATTTAGCATTTTTAGGAAGAGGAAGATTTGGAACAGTTTGTTTAGTACATAATTGTATAAGTTTATATGCAATAAAATGTATTCCAAAATCATATATTGATTCTGATACAAAATTTTCACAATATATATTAAATGAAAAAAGAATATTACTTTCATTAGATTATCCTTTAATAGTTAAATTAGTAAAAACATTAAAAACAGATAATTTATGTTTTTTTCTTATGGAATATATCCAAGGAAAAACAATAGAAGATTATGTTCTTCAAAAGAAAATATATAAAAATATACATGAAACAAAATTTTTTGGTGGATGTATATCATTAATATTAGATTATTTAGGAAAAAATTCAATAGTTCATAGAGATATAAAACCAGCAAATTTATTAATAAATAATTTAGGATATATTAAAATGACAGATTTTGGAACTTCAAAAAAAATAAAAGATTATACTTTTACTGTTTTAGGAACTCCTGCTTTTATGGCTCCTGAAGTTATTGTTGGAAATGGTTATTCTTTTCCTGTTGATTATTGGTCTTTTGGTGTTTGTATTTATTTTATATATTATGGAAAATTTCCTTTTTCTTATAAAAAAAATAATGTTATGGAAATTTATCATAATATTATTCATAATGATATTGATTTTCCTAAAGTTGAAAATAATGTTGATGATTTAAATAATTTTATCGAATTATTACTTTGTAAAAAACCTTCTCAAAGATTATGTACTTTACAAAAAATACAATCTACTAATTTTTATAAAGGTTTTGATTGGAAAAAATTATCTTCTTTTCAAATGAAAGCTCCTTTTTGTCCTAAAGAAAATGAAATACAAAATGAAGAAGCAAGTTTTAAAAATAAAAGAACTTTATTTTTACCTTTAATTCAAAAATATAAGTTTGAACAATTATCTAATGAAAGAAATGGAAATAATAAAGATGTTGGGTATAATATTTTGTTAAATTATAAAGAATGGTTTGAAGAATTTTGAAAAAAGACAAAAATTTATTTTATTATTCTTTAGTATTTTAAAGATGTATATATTTTATATATTATTTTTGGTATTTATCAAATTTATTGCCAATTATTATAGAAATATTATTAAATAATAATTTAATTATGAAAATGAAAAAAAATTATATTTTTTTTATATTATAGATGTTTCTTATTTAATTATTTTTTACAAATTAACAAACCTAATAAATTTAAATATATATATTATAACTTAACAACCACACAAGAAATATTATCTTGTGAACCATATTTTATAGCATTATCCACAATTTTTTCGCAAAAGTCTTTAGAATTAAATAAAAAATTATCATTTAAAATTTCTTTTAAATTATTTTCTTTAATTACATCCCAAATACCATCACTTCCTAAAATAATATATTTACTATAATTTTCAATTAAAACTTCTTTAGTTATATTTGGAATAGCAGAAACACCATAATCTTTAAAATCAATATCTCCAATTGATCTTGTTAAACTTAAAGAACCAAAAACTCTATTTCCAAATACAATTCCATTATTTTGTTTTACTCTTTCAATTTCTTTTTCATTTTTACAATTATGTAAATAAGTTAATTCACTTATTTTATCATTTGTTATATAATAACATTGACTATCACCTACATTAGCACAATATAATATATTATTATCTATTAAAATTATTGTTGCTGTTGATCCTGTTTCTTTTGTATTTTCTAATTTTTCTAATTTTGAATCTATTTCTTTAAAAGAATCATTTATACTTTTTTCAATTAGAAAATTATTTTTTTCTAAATTTGAACGAAGTATTTTATCAAAGTTTTTATTTAAATAATCTGCAACATAAATTCCATTATGTCCATCATATATTGCAAAAAGTGACATTTTATGTCCTTTTTCTTCTAAAAAATTTAAATTTGTATATGCTATATCTTCCATTTCATTTCTACAATTTTTATTTTCAATTTTATAATAATTTTTGATATATTGATTATATCTATTATTATTTAAGATTAATTTTTGATCTTCTGAAAGTAATTTAAATTTAATTTTCTTTTGTGGCATTTCAACTAATTTATCTTCGTTTATATCAGTTTTTAATCTCTTAAAATTTTTCAAGTTTATTTTTATAAAATTCTCCTTTTTCGAATTTCTTTTTGCTTCATTTCTAAATGAAATTTTTGGAAGTTTAAAATCAGGACTTTCTCTTGTTGAATTAGTTTTTTTATTCATTCTAATTTTTTGATTACTTTTATCAACATTTAATAAATTTAATTTTTCATCTCCTTCTTGTTTAATTAAAAGATTTTTATTAGGTCTCTTAAATAATAATAATTTTTTATTTTTTTCTCTTTTGGAATGTGGTCTTGGGATATGATTTTTATGTTTATTATTATTTTTGGAAATATTAAGAAAATGTAAGACATATTTATTTGGCTTCATTAAATAAAATATTATAAAAAAAAATTGTCAAAAAAAAATTTTAAAAAATATAATAAAAAACATTATATCAAAAAACTAAAAAAAAAATAATAAAAAAAAACATAAAAAAAAAATAATATATTATAAAAAACTAAGTAAAACTATCAGCACAAATAAACATTTCTAAATAACCAGCAGCACTTTGTCCTTCAAGAATTTTTTCTTTAATTTTATCCATAGGAATTTCTTCATCAATAGGCATATCAACTAATTGAAAAATTAAATTAGCAAAATAAGTTGCTAAACTATTAACAACTTCATCATCTTCTTCTTCATTTTTATCTCCTAAAGTTCTTTGTAAACTTTGTTTAGAAATTTCATAAACTTCATCAAAAGATAATAAACCATTTCCATCAGCATCAATAACATGAAAAAAAATATCTATTTTATCACTTATATTATTACTTTTCATACTTAACATTCCTTGCATAAATTCTTCCCAATTTAAATAATCTGTATTTAATTTATTTAATGTATTATATAATTTCATTGCTTGTAAATGACCTTGAGATCTCATTTGAGGAAGACAATTAAAAAAAGTTGGAAAATCTAATCCTTTTTTTATTTTTTTTAAATCTTTATTTACACAAACACATAAAGTTAATAAATTTTTATATTGTATAAATATATCATAAAATACTCTTCTTTTTAATTTAGGATATGCTTTTAAAACTGCAGGAATATTCATTGAAATTAAATCTGGATAATATTTATCTATTTCTCTTATTCCATGATGTGCCATATCATTTATTTCTTGTATATTTTTATGTATTATTGAATTTTTTAATTTTTTTTCTAAATTTTTTTCTGTTTCATAAAATCTATCTTCATCTATTTCATAATCATTATCTTTTTTACTTAATATTTGTAATTTATTTAAATAAGCTGAAAAAATTCCTGTTGTTTCTTCTTTTACTTCTTCTTCCATTTTTTGTAATACTGATTTCATATTTTGATGAATTTCTATTTTATATCTTTTTCCTCTTAAATCATTATATCTTCTCATTAATATATTTAATCCTTTAAATGTTTCTTCATTTACTCTTTTTGATAAAAATTTATTTAATTTTTTATCACTTTTTTTATATGCATTTTCTATTCCTTTTTTCATATCATTTTCATTAAAAAATATTAATTGTTGAATTAATGTTGGATGATTTTTTTTAAAGTTATTTAAATTTGTTTTTTTCTTTTCTTCATCATCAGAATAATAACAATATTTTTCTTTTCCATTTAAAATTTCATCAGTTAAACCAAAAGTAAAAGAATTATCATTTAAATATGCTTTTTTCTTAATATATGTTTTAAAATTTTTTTGTCCTTTTTTTGATTTAAACCATAATTTTTTTTTTTTTCTTTTTTTTAAATCAAATTTTGGTTTTTTAAATTTAATAATTGCTTTTTTACATTCTTGAATTTTTAATAAATTATAATCTTTTTTTTTAACATTTCTAGTATCAATTTGATCTTCCCAAAATAAATGAATTCCTCTAAAAATATTACTAGCAGAAACAAATAAACAATTATCAGAATCAGGAATTTCGATTAAATCAAATATATTAATTCCATTCATTAAAAATATATTTTTATATGGAATAATCGAACGAAAAATTCTTTGACATCTTGCTAAAAATTTATAATATTCATTTAATCTTTCTTTTTTATTTTCTAAAAAAGATAAATATCTTCTTGTTGGAAGATCAATAAATTCTCCTTTTATAATTTCTTCATTAAAAACTACAGTTCCATCAATAATAACAAATACTTTTCTATGTCTTAATAATTCAGATTCAAATTTTTCTTTTGGACATTCTCCTAAATAATTATTTAATATTTTTATTTTTTCAATTATATCTTTTGTATAATCTGATTTCTTTGTTTTTTCTAAAGAAAATAATATTTGTTCATTTGTTATATTATAATCTGATTTTAAACTTTCATGAACTAATTTTTTTATATTATTTCCTAATCTAGTTCTCATTTCTAATAAATTTTCATTTAAACTATAAGTTCTAAAAGGATCATCTCTTGCTTTAACTATATTATTTGCTATTAAATCTATATTTTTATAATTTTTATGTGTTCCTCTAAATAAAGTATTTTTTATTATTTTTTTTCTTATTTTTGGAACTAAATCAAATTGAGAAACTCTTTTTTCAGGATAAACTTTTTTCCTTTTTTTTTGAATTGGTTTATTACTTAAAGAATTATTTTTTCTAAAAGAATTTAATTTCTCTAAATCTCTAATTTTATCTATTACACTTTTCATACTTACTCTTCTTCCTTTTGCTGTTACATTTGTTGATAAAGTTTTTGAAAAATCATTCATACTTTTTTTTTCTGAATTTCTATATGAATAAAAATTTGAACTATATGTTTTATTTGAATTATTTAAATTTTCATAATATAAATTTAAAACTTCTAAATCTAATGTTTTTGCATTTTTTGTTTTTTTTGGACTTTCATATCCTGAAATTTCTTTTTTTTGTGTAATATTATTATTATTACTACTACTTTTATTATTATTATTAATAATATTATTTATATTATTTGAATTTCTTCTTGTGGAATTTGAAATATAATCAAAAATAATATTTGGAGGTTTTTCATTTATTAATTTATTTACTCCTTTATTTATTTGTTGATTAAATTTTTCATTATAATAAGTTGTTACAAAATAATTATCATTTTTTTGTGAATTTAAAATTGATTTAAATAAATATCCTAAATTACTATTATTATAATTATTAATATTTCTTGATAAAGATGAATATGAAAAATCTTTTGTTCTAGATTCAGAATTATTATGTCCATTTTCATTTATTTTTTTCCTTTTTTTAATTTTTAATTTATATTTACTTTGTTCTGAAGGAGTTGTCATTATATCAATTGTTGGAATTGGTGATAATGAGTGAATTCCATAATTTTTCATTGAATTATTATTTTATTTATTTAATATTATTTTATTTAGTTTAAGAACAAATTTTTTTAATTCATTATTAATTGATTTTATTTATATAAATATTTTCTCTATGGAAAAGAAAAATACTATTAAAGATAGAATTGCAATGTTTAATCAAATAACTACATTTATTCCAAAAACAGAAACAAATAATTTAAAAAAACCTTTAATTATTATTAACAAATCTATAATGAATGAAAGTATTATTGAAAATAGAAAAAAAGAAAACGCAATAAAGCAAAAAGTGAAAAAAGAAGAAATAAAAGAAATAAAGGATGAAAAATTAAATAAATCTAACATAAAAGAAAATAAAGAAATTATAAATGATAAAAAAGAAAAAAAAAATCAATCCAAAGAAGAAAATATTCCTCAAATAAAAATAAACGAAGAGAAAAAAAAAAATAAATTATCAAAAAAAAATTCACATAAAATAGATTCAAATATATTTAAAGAAAAAAGAGATATTTTAATGAATTTTTTAATTCAACAAGATAACACAATGAGAAAAGATTCAATTATAAGTAATAAAACAATAATAAATAATAATAATAATAATAATAATAATAATAATAATAATAATAATACTTCAATTTGTTTTCCTTGTGATATAAGTATAATTAATCCAGAAGAACAAAACAAAAATTTTTCAATGATTGATAATTATTTCCTTTCCTCAATTCAAGAAAAAAATAATAAATCATTTTTAATTGAAATGAATCAAAAAGATATAAAAGAAGTTGAAAAATCAATTAATTCTACTATTATTCTTGATGATGAAAAAGATTTTTTTAGTGATGAAGAAGAAGAAAAAGAAAATGAAAATGAAGAAGAAGTTATTAAAGAAAATAATGAAAATAATATTAAAGAAAATAATGAAAATAATATTAAAGATAATAATGAAAATAATATTAAAGAAAATAATGAAAATAATATTAAAGAAAATAATGAAAATAATATTAAAGATAATAATGAAAAAAATAAAGATAATAATGAAAGTAATGAAAAAATAATTATCCGTCATAGATATAAAGAAGATAATATTGAAGCTGGAAAAGAATTTTTTAAAACTAGATTTATAAATAAAAAAATATTAAAAGAAAACAAAGAAAATAAAGAATTATATAATAAAAATATAAATTTTTTTGATAAAGATAAAATGTATATAAAATATCACATTTTATTTTTAAAGAAAGTTGAAAAAGCAATTTTATGTTTTAATTTAAAATCATATGTAGATTCATATAATATATTATTATCAAATGGAATAATAGAAAATTTAGAAGAATTTGGAGAATTTCTTTTAGTTATAAATGGATTTGATAAATTTATGATTGGAGAATTTTTAGCAAAAACTCATCCACCAAATGAAAAAAAAATAATATTAAAATCTTTTATTCGTTCAATTAATTTTCAAAATATTCCTTTTATAATTGGATTTAAATTTTTTTTAACAAAATTAAATTTACCAAAAGATGCAAATTTAATTTTAGATATTTTAAATTATTTTTCAATAGTTTTTTTCAATGATAATAAAAAAACTAAATTATATAAAGATATTAATTCAATATATTTATTAGCTTCAACAACTCTTGCAGTAAATACAATGTTTGTTAGAACTGATATAAAAAATATAAATGTAATTACAAAAGAAAAATTTATAGAAATGAATTGTGATGTTGATAAAAATACTGTAATTAATATATATGATGATTTAAAGAAAAATAATATTATTTGGGTTCAAGATTATAATGAAGCATTTTATAGAAGATTATGTGTAATAGTTAAAGAAAAAGAAGATTCTTTTAATAAAAATAATTTTAAAGATGATGAAATGGATGATGAAGAATTTAAAGAAAAAATAAATAATTATGAAAATAGATATAATCAAGAAAGAAAAACTTTAGTTCTTGCAAATAATTTAAAAAATTTATCTAATGATGATGTAAAATTATTAAGAGAAGGAGATTTCTTTTATAAATATATAAAAAAATCTAATAATGGACATTATAAATATTTAAAGTTTAGTAATAATTTATTACAATTAATATGGTCTGATAATAAAATAATAAAAAAATTTGATCATTCTCATATTATTGAAGTTTATGAAGTACAAGATATTATAATGGGAATTCAAAATACTAATTTTAAAATTGATGAAGGGGAAGATAAAAATTTATTTTTTTCTATTATCAAAAATAATAAAAGTTATAATTTTAAAGGAAAAAATATTGAAATTGTTACTAAATGGTATAAAGCAATTAAAAGTTTATTAAATATTATTAATGAAAGAAAAGAAAATATTGATAATGAAAAAAAAAATGAAGAAAATAAAAAAATGAATTCTTTAATAAATAATGTTTGGATTAATATAATTAATAATTGGGATTTTTATGGTAATTTTTTTTTAAGTCAAATTAAAAGTAAAAAGAGTTATAATTATAATTTAAATTCTAAATTTTTTGCTTTAGATGATGGAATTGATGAAAAGAAATTAAATATGAAAGATATAACAAATAAATTATTAAGTAATAAAAGAATTTCTAAAAAGGAATTATTTTATATTTATGATAATGGTTTACCACCAAAAATAAGAGGTACAATTTGGAGTTTTTTTATTGGAAATAAATGTGGTATTACTGAAAATTTATTTAATTATTATTTAAATCAATTTGAACAAATTGATTTTTTTCAAATAATAAAACAATATAATCTAAATCCTCAAAGTAAATTTAATAATAATGAAGAAGTTAATAAAATTATCCTAGATATAATAAAATTAGGGGAAATATATTTTGAACAAATTCAAAAATCAAATCAATTATCTTTTAATTTTATGAATGATTTATATAAAATTATAAGGGTTTTTTATTTATATAGGCCAGATATTTTATATAATAAGAATATTTTAATTATTTCAATGATATTTTTATTAAATGGAGAAAATTGTTATAATTCATTTATTAATTTAGTAAATTTTCTTTTTCAAAATTATATAGGAAAATTCATATTAAAAGATTATTTTTTAATTTCAAATTATGAAAACTTTTTTATTAATTCATTAAAAAAATTTTGTCCAAAAGCAGAAGAACATTTAAGATCTTTTGAAATAACTCCTCCATTATATTTAAGAGAATGGTTTGAATGTTTATTTTATAATGTTTTAAATTATAATACTGCAATGAGAATTTGGGATTTATTTTTATTAAAAGGAGAATATATTTTATTTCAAACTGCAATTTCTATTATAATTTTACAAGAAGAAAATATATTAAATTTAACTATAAGTGAAATTTTAAATTTATTTGAAAAAATTACAAAAGATGAAAAAAAATATAATAACATTTTTGCAATGTTAAAGAAAATTAATATAGAAGAAGATTATTATTCTTGGAAGATTAATTACCAATTAGTGAAAAAACGAGCAAAATTTAGTCAATTAAAATTGGAAAAAATTGATTAAAAATAAGTACAATATTTATATTTATATTTATAATTTTTAAAAATATGTAAATTGAAAAAGTCACTAATTATATTAATATTATAGATAATATTTAAAATGATATTCTATAAATATAATTTAAAATAATAAATGGCAAAGATTATATCATAAAACTCTTTTCACCTTATTAAATATATATTCTACAATAATAAATATCTGAACATTTTTCCAGATTATTTATTTTTAACTCAAATAGATTTTTTTAATTTGGTTCAAATTAATTAAAAATCCTTATTAATTATTATTTCTTTCTTTTCTACTTAAGAAAGAATTATCAATTAATTGATTATTTGTATATTTATAAATAATATTCATATCTTGTTTTGAATTATTATTTAAATCATATGAGTTAAATGATTTTAGTATTTCTAAACTTTTATTAATTTCATCCATTATTCGAGGAATATATTCTTTATGAATATTTAATTCATTAATTTTATCCATTGGATTTTCGTTTTCTTTTAAAGATATTGTAATTTCTTTATCTTGATTAGGTATTTTAATTTTAATATTTAAAAAAGGTTGTTCTTTTTTTTTGAAAATAAAAGGTTTTTTAATTGTTGAATTTAATTTTACTGGGAATCTTGATAAAATATCTGACATAAAAATATATTTTTTTCTAGATTTTTCTTCATTAATTTTCCTATGGATATTTGTTTCTATTTCATTATTTTTATTTTTAATTATATAATCATTATTATAATTTTTATAGTAATTATTATTTACAATTTTTTTTTCGATATTATTAAAATCATTATTATAAAAAAAATCCATATTTTGATTTGGTTGATTTGTATTAACATTATTTATAAAAAAATTACCCGTTTGTAAAAAAATATTACTATTTTTATTATTAAACAGATATACAGGTTTATATTCTTGATTAAAATTATTATTTTGAATTTGATTATGAATATTAAAAATATTTAATTGATTATTATTTATTAAAAGATTTCCATTATAAAAATTATTAATTTCATTTTCATTATTTTCATTTATAAAATTATTCAGTTTTTTTATATTTTTTTTATTTGGATTTTCTATTTTGTTATTTTTTTTTGAAAAAAATTCATTCATCTTTTGAATTATATCTTTATCTTCTCTAATAATTTTTTGGCCTACTTCATATTCATTTATATTTAATTTTTCTAATTGGGAATATAAGTTTTTATAACTTTTATTTTCAATAATTTTTTCTGATTTTTTTGAGTCTTTCACATTATTCTTTAAGCCATTGTTCTTTTTTTTATAAAAATCATTATCATTCATTAAAAAATCCAAAGATAAAAGATTTTCTTCTTTTTTATTTGAATTTTTATTCTTTCCTTTTTTTAAATAAAATTTTAGGTGATTCTTTTTTTTCTTATTATTTTTATTTTCTTTTTGACCTTTTTTCTTTTTTTCTCTTTTCTTTTTAGGATTAGAATTATTTTTTCTATTTTTTTTTTCGTTTTTTAAATTGTCTTTTTCTTCATTAATAGAATTTTCATCATCAAAATAACTTGAATTACAATCTGTATAAGAAGGAAATAAATAAATATTTTGAGATTTAATAGGTTTATTTTCATAATCTTTAATTTTAGATGAATTATTATTTTCATTTCTTTCAAATGTATCCATCTAATAGTGTTTAATTTTATTTATTGTTAAATTAAATAGTTTTAAATGATATTTTAGAATATTTTCTTTTGAATTTATTTCTTTTTGTTGTTTTTTTTTATGAGATCTAATGAAATAAATATTGTTTTTTTATTTTTTTTCAAGATTTATTAGGTTTTTTTTACATATATATTTTTGAGTATAGTTTATTAAGTTATTTTTTTCTATAAAAAAACTATTTATTTAGTTTAGTTGAAAAATTAAGTGAAAAAAAATGAAATGAGAAGATTTAAGGAATTTTTTTTTTCAAAATTAAAAGTTACATTTTAAATTTGATTATTATTTTTCTTTAAATATTCAATTAAATGACTAAATGATATTTTTTTCACCTTCAAATTGTTCATTTTAAATAAATACGGTATTTTTATGTATTTTTTTTTCATTTATAAGTAATAAATTTTTTTTAGATATTAGTTACAAATAGATAATTTTTGTGATTATTATTTTTTCTTGATATTTTCAATTATTTTTTGTGGTTAAAGATTTGAGTTTTTATTTAATATTACATTTTATTTTATAATTTTAAAAAAAACTAATAACAAAAAATTAATTAATAACTCATAAAAAATAATTAACTTAAAAAAATAAATTAAAAAAAAATAATAAAAAAAAATTAAAATAAAAATAAATTAAAATATGTTTAATGTTTTAGAAGGAGATGGAGTAATAGAAAATATATATCATTTCCTTTGGACAAAAGATACAATATTTAATACAAATCCATATGTAATAATTCCTCATACAATATTATATAAATATCAAAAACCATGTTATTGGTATTTTACAAGTGTAGTAGATGGAAAATTAAAAAAAAAATCTTCAGGAAAAGTAAATTCATATCATATAAGAGAAGTATTTACAAAAAATATTTCAAAAAGTGGAATAATAGCATATTATATATATAAAAAAAATAAAATTTTATCAAAATATGAAACAGATAAACCGAATTTTGAAAAAAGAATGAAAACATTATTTGATAAAGAAATAGATGAAGAATATAAAGAAGGTTATATAATGGAATATTTTGATATAAATAGATTTGATGAATTTTTAAAAAATAAATATAATTATGAAGATGGAATATTACAAAAATTTGAAGATCCAAAAGGAGATTATAATATAACTTATAGATTAAATTGGTCTCCAAAATTATGTTTATTTGAGAAATGTTCAAATATAAAAAAAATATATGATAAAAAATATGATATATATGAAAGAGCAGTAACTTATGATGGAGAAGAATTTCATACAAAAACAGAACCTTTAAAAGGAAGTAATTTACCTGATAGAATTGAAAAAATTGGAACAAGTATTGCAAATCATGTTTCTAATATTACTTTAGAAAAAATAAAAATAATTAGAATGATATTAAATTTTAAAATAGATAAAAAAGATCGTGTTCTTTTTCTTTGGTGTTCTTCTTTAAGAATTGATAATAGATTAGATAAAAGAATTCCTAATGAAATTAAAAGAGTTAAAGAAGTTGATATTAATAAAATTAATATTAGATCTCCTGAACATATTAATTTATTTAAATATAATATTAATGGAAAACCTATTAAACCTCATAAAGATTCTATTTGTTTAAATTGTGGTCAAAAAATTGAATCATATAGATTATATGAAATTAGTTTTAAAAATTTAATTGAAAGTCATGAAAATAAAAAAAGAGATGAAGATTTATTTAATATATATGATAAAATAAATATGACATCAAGTGGAATTGAAATAATTCCTTATATGGAAAATAAAAATAATGAAGCATTAGAAAGATTAAAAAAATATAATTATAGAAATTTTATAATTCCAAAAGTAATAATGGAAATATATCCTAAAATGAAATATGAAGATTATATTAATTTAAAGGAAGATTCTATTTTTTGTTCAAAAACTGCATGTATTTGTGATTCTTGTTATTTAGATATTACAAGATATTGTTCAATGGGAGGAGCAAATATAGAAAATATTTTAAGAACTTTGAAAAAAGGAAAAATGAATTTACCTAATTTAAAAAAAGAAAGAAAATATTTTTCTAGTAATAATTCTTTTCATCAATTTAATTTAGATATTATTAATAATAATAATAATAATAATAATAATAATAATAGAATTAAAAGTGGAAAAAAAGGAACTTTTAGGAAAGCAAGTTTAAATATTAAAAAAAATAATAATTTTACTTTTTTTAAAGGAAATAATAATTTTAATTTTAATTTAACAGGAACTCATTTTTTTTCAAGAACAAAAGAATCTTCAATTAATTCTCCTAATAATACTAATAATGTTTTAAAAAGTATTAGTATAAATAAAAAAAAAACAATTCCTGAAAATAGACAATTTAGACCTCAATCAAGTAGATTTAATTTTAAAAATAAATTTAGACATAATTCTATAGAAACAAATAAAGATGAATATGATACAATTTTAGATAAATTACTCAGTGGTACTTAATAGAATTATTTTAAATAATGTTATTTTATATTTTTAATTATTAATTTTTTTTATATATTGAAAAATATTTAATTTATCAAACTTTTTTTTTTAATTTTTTTAAAAAAATGTCATCAAAAAAAGGAAAAGAAGATTTAAATTCATTATCAAATTTTAAAGAAGAAGTATTAAATTCTTTATCTCAAATGGAAAATAAAGTTAAAAATAAAATAACAACTTTTGATTCTTATTTACATCATCAATTAGAAAGTTTTCAATCAAAAATAAATGACTTTCATTCATTAATAAATTCAATATCAGAAAAAACAACAAAATTAGAAATGAAATCAGAAAAATTATTTAATTCACTTCCTCAAATAAAAGATTTAAGCGAAAATGTTTTAACTTCAGAAATTAAATTAAATAATTTAGAAAAAGAATTAGAAAAATTTAATAATAAATATGATAAAATAATTTCAGAAAATTTAAAAGTTCAAGGAATTATTGGTGAATATTGTAAATATAAGACTATTAAAGATTTTATTAATTCTACTGTTTCCGATATTAGTTTATTAAAGAATTTTAGAGATAAAATTAATTTTTATTTAAAAAGTAATGATGAAAGTATTTTAGCTATACAAACTAAAATAGAATCTTTAAAAATGATAAATAATAATTATTTAAATGAAAAATTAAAATTAGTTGAAAAAGATTATGAAGAAAAAATTAAAAATTATTTAGAAGAAATTACAAATGTTAAAGTTCAAAATACTTCTTATTATCAAAGTATGATTTCTGATATTGAAAAAATTAATCAACAAATAATTAATGTTGAAAATGCTAAAAGTATTTTAAAAAAAGATTATGAAGAATTTGTTAAACAATCAGAAAATGAAAAAAAAAAAGTTTTAGATGAATTTGAAAGTTTAAGAGAAAATTATAATAAACTTCAACATCAATTTCAAAATGTTTATGAATTTATAAAAGATGTTAGATTTAAGAAAAATATAAATAAAGATCTTTCTAGAAATGAATTTAATAATATGTTCAATCATATAGAATCGCCTAATAAAGATATTAAAATTAATTTACATCAGAAAAAAAATATTAATAATAATTTAAACGAAGAAAATAATAATTTAAAATTAAAAGAAGCAAATAATTTTTTAACTTCTGCTTCAAATACAGTAATTCATTCTAATAATAATACTCTTTCTTCAACAAATAATTCTAATAAAGATCATAACAATAATTCTAATAAATTACCTATTATTGATAATAAAAAAAATATAAATAAATCTTATTCCACTAATAAATTAGTTGAAAACAATAATATTAGTCCAAAAAGGAAAAGTACTTCTGAAAATAAAGATAAATTAACTTTTAAAATTTCTACAAAAAAAAAAAAATTGTTAAAAGGTTAAATTATATTATGATTGAGTTTTTATGTATATATATTTTTTCAAAACATAATTTATTTGGTTTATAAGATTAAATTTTTATTTATTTATTTAATTTTTTTTTTTATGAATATAAAATTATATTTTTAATCCATATTTTATTTTTAATTGATTTATTATTTCATTTGTATGATTTCTATTTGATAAAGAAGTATTTCTTTCTATATTATCTGTATGATTTCTGATATGTTTTTCTCTGAAAGATTCTATTTTTTTATTCTCATTATTTTTATTTTCTTTGGATTCATCATTTATACTATTTTCTTTGTTTTTATATAAAATTTTATTTATTTGAGTTTTCATTCTTTCTGTAAATTTTAATTCTGGAAAATTTAATCTTATGTTTCTTGATTTTACAGATGTTTTATTATTATTCATATTATTTTTATTTTTATTTTTTTTTATTTTTGAAATTTTTGATTTTTTATTTATCGATTTTTTTATATTAAAAGTATTTAAAAGATTCATTATTTCTTCTTTTTTTTTATTTAAATTAATGCTCTTTCTCTCATTTTCCTTTTTATTATTATTTAAATAAAAAAGTCTTATTTTAGTATCATTGCTTTTTGAATGGAAATTATTAATTGTTTTTGATAAAGGTTTTTCTCTAAATGATAATTCAGAAACCATATGAGAAATTTTTTCTTTAATAATTGGACTTATTAATTTTGAATTTATATTGTAATTTAATTCTTTTGAATTTTCTTTATTTTGACTTGAATTTTGAATATATCTCCCTAATATAAGAACTTCATTTGAAATATTATTTATTTTATCTAAATGATTTGAATTTCTTGATATTAAAATTCTTTTCATTATAATAATAAATTAATTATTTTTAAATTAAAAATTGTAAAATAAAATATTAAAATTTAATCTATTTAAAAAATTAAATCATCAAGATTAATAAAAATCAATATATTTTTATGACAATTTTTGATTTATAGAAACATCAAAAAAAAACAATTTTTTAAATTATAAAAATTTTTAATAATTTAAATAATAATAATTTAAATAATAAAAAAATAAACAAAAAAAACATTAAAATAAAATAAATGTTATATTTATTGTTAATATTTCCTATATTAACATTTTCAGAAAAATGTACTTTTTCAATGATATGTGAAGATAATTTAGAAGGAAAAACATGTTTACAAAAAACAAGAACAGATTCAGAAAATATATTTGAAATAAAATTAAATCCATTACATAACCAAGATAAACATTATTGTAATATATATGATTCTTTAATAAATTCTTATGAAGAAGAAATAGAAATTGAATCTTATTCAAATTATTTTCTTTCAACATTTCCAGGAGGAGTTTGTAAAAAAAATTCAGATTGTTTATTTGGAATTTGTATTAATGAAACTTGTATTGATTCAATAAAAAATACTTCATGTTTTTATAATGAAAATTGTCCTTTAAATCAAGCATGTATTAATAATAAATGTTCTGATTTAATGAAAGAAAATCAAACTTGTAAATTTTCAACTGAATGTCAATATAATTTATATTGTAGTAAAAAAGATAAAGTATGTAAAAAAACTTTTTCCTTTGAAGATGGACAAGAAATTACAAATGAATTTATAGAAAAAGAAAGACCAGAATTATTATGTAAAAATTTTGGATATTATAAAACTAAAGATAATAAATATTTTTGTGCTACATTATATAATAAAAATAATGAATGTTATGATGATTGTGAATATGAAATAAAAGAAAGACATAATAAAACTAAAATTATTAATATACCAGAAAATTGTTTATGTGGATTTAATAAATATAGAAGTAAACATTGTGTTTTAGGAAATGGAGAAGAAATATTTAAAGAATTTTTAAAAGAAAAAAAGAATTTTATAAATAATGAAACTTTAACAAAATTTTGTCATACAACAGAAAGATTTAATGATGATATTTGTATAGAATTACAAGCAAATAGAAAAGTATCTTTTAGACAATATGTTCAAAATTATAATAATTTAAAAATATTAGCTTTAGAACATCATAGATTACAAAATTCTGATTATTGTATAAAAAATTTAGTTTTTAATTATAATACTT
This sequence comes from Isotricha sp. YL-2021b, assembly GCA_023805745.1. Taxonomy (NCBI): domain Eukaryota; phylum Ciliophora; class Litostomatea; order Vestibuliferida; family Isotrichidae; genus Isotricha; species Isotricha sp. YL-2021b. The sequence goes on along the minus strand of JAJJKW010000340.1, from coordinate 17,634 downwards.
TACCAATTATTCCTGATAAAATGTCTTGTCCTGTTGTAAAATGTAATAATTCTTTAAATTTTTGTGCTTATGGTTTTAATCCTTTTAATGAAGAAGGAAATGAAATAAAATTAGAAATAAATGATAAAAAATGTGAAAAAGATGAAAAATGTTATTTATATTCTTTTGATGAAAGATATTTTATAAATAATTTATTTAATAATAATGAAATATTTGGAGAATGTAAAAAAACAAAAAATGAAAATATAAATATAAATTCATTAAGATATCCAGGAGAAAAATGTGATAATGATTTAAATAATTGTATAGATAATTTAGAATGTATTAAAGGAAAATGTAAAGGAAAAAAAAAAGATGAAAAATGTGAAGAATATAAAGAATGTGAAGTAGGATTATTTTGTAATAAAACTTCATTAAAATGTGAAATTCAAAAAGATGAAGGAGAATATTGTAAAGATTCATGGGAATGTAAAAATTATTTAGGTTGTTATAAAAATAATTGTATAAAATATGGTTCTTTAAAATCAAATATGAGAAATACAATAGAAGAAAGTTTATTTTCAAATGATGAAGATAAAAGATATTATTTATGTGAATATGGTAAATTAGATTCTGGAAAAAATTATTGTGTAACAACAGATTATGATTCAGATTGGATTTTTAAAAAAGGAAAAATATTATATGATAATAAATATATTGAATGTTCAAAAGATGAAGATTGTTTTTATACTGAAGGAGTAGGAAATTTTAGTTTAAAATGTAATTGTGGTTTTAATGAAAATGGAAAAGGTTATTGTCCTATTCCAATAAATATAAATAAATATCATTGGAAAAAAAGAATTAAAATTTTAGGAGAAATTACTAATAATAAATGTCATACTTTAAATAGATTTCAATGTTATTCAAGTGATACTTATGAAAATTATGTTAAAAGTAGAAAAATTGCTTTAAAAACTACTGAAGCTCATTTATTTGTTAATAGTCCTCAATGTGTTTTAAATATGTTTGGTAATCAAAATTATTTGAAAATTAAATGGAATTTAGTTTTTATTTTAGGATTTTTTATCGTTTTTTAATTTATAGTTTTTTTTAATATTATTTTATTTTTATTCTTTATTTTTTTTTTTTTTTATTTTTTTATGGATTTTAATGATAATATTCAACAGGAGGATGGAGGAAATATTAATGAGAAAAATAATAATGATAATAATATTAATGAAGGTGAAAAAAAAGAAGAATTAAAAGAAGATAATAAAGAAGATATTAAAAAAGAAGAAATTAAAAATGATGAAATAAATAAAGAACAAACTAAAATTGAAGAAAAAAAAGAAGATAATAAAATAGAAGAAAATAAAGACAATAAAATAGAAGAAAATAAAGAAAATAAAATAGAAGAAAAAAAAGAAAATAATAAAATAGAAGAAAATAAAAATATAAAAAAAGAGGAAACAAAAAATTCAAAACATCAAAAAATTTCAATGTTTGATGTTTTAAATAATGAACCATCAATGCCTTCTTTTGAAAAAAATGACTATGAAAAATGTGTTAATTCATTTAATGATTTGTTTCTAAATAATATAAATAATATTTCTCAAATGAAAGAAATAATATCAGATTATTGTATAAACAATAAAATAGAAGAAAATTTTATAAGATCAACAATATGGAAAATAATAATAGATGATATTTTAAAAAAAGATGAGATTTCTTTAGAAAATATAATATTAAATACAAAAGAAAAAAGAAAAGAATTCAAGAAAAAATTAGAAATATTTAATAAATATAAAAAAATATCTTTTCAATCAAAAGAATGGTTAAATTATATTTCTGATTTAGATAATATAAAAGTAATTAATTTAGATATTGATAGAACTTTTCCAACATCAAAAATTTTTACAAATAAAAAAATAAAAAATATAGAAAATTCAATTTTAACAATTTGGTCTTCTGAAAATAAAGATTTAGGTTATCATCAAGGAATGAATGAAATTTTAGCAATGATAATTTTTTCTTTTTATCCTTTTTATTTTAAAAATCCTAATAAAACTTATTTTGATAATTTAAATAATGAAATATTAAAAGAACCAAATAAAATAAAAAAAGAATTATATAATTTTTTCCATGATGAAGATGAATTTGAAAGTGATATGTATAATTATTATTCAATATTAATGTCAAAAGGAATAAAAAAATTATATTATGAAATAGATATAAGTAATAATCCAAATATGGAAGAAGAAGAATATTTATTAAATAGATGTGGTAATATAATAAATAAAAAAATAAGACTTCAAAATGAAAATTTATTTAAACATTTTAAAGAAATTTCAATCGATTGTGAAATTATATTACAAAGATGGTTAAAATGTTTATTTGATAGAGAATTTAATTATAAATTTGTATTAGCACTTTGGGATATTATGATTTATGATAATTTTATTTGTGATAATTTGGATTTTCAATTTGCAGATTATATTAGTGTTGCTATGATTGATTATTTAAAAGATGAATTAATTAAAAGTGATCAAGCTGAAACTTTTGAAAAATTATTTAATTATCCTCAAATAGATTCTTCTAAAATTTTAATTAATAATGCTTTAAATTTAAGAAAAAATTTAATTGATAAAGAAAAAGAAGATGATAAAAAAGAAGAAGAAATGAAAGTTAAAAGATTAAGTTTATTAAAAGAAATTGAAAATATTGATAAAACTGCTTCAAAAAATAGAATTGAAACTCCAAAAAAAAAAGCTTTATTATCAGAATTTCTTTCTGATCCTAAAAAATCTTTACAACAAATTATAAATAACATAAAATCAAATAATAAGAATAATAATAATAATAATAATAAAGTTCAAAATAAAAATAAACAAAGTACTAAAATGTTTGCAGATACTATAAAAAAAATAAATGATGATACTTCTCCTATAAAAAATGCTTTATTTCCAGATAATTATGATGAAGAATTAGATGACACTCAATTATATAAAAAAAGTTTAGATACAAAAGAAAAAAAAATTAATGATTTAAAAAGTATTTTTGAAAAATATAAGGATAAAATGGATATTGAAGATTTTAAGAATGGAAATGAAATATTAGATTATTTAAAGAAACATTTATAAAAAATAATTCATAAAAAATAAATAATTACAAAATATAGATTAATAAGTTTTTAAATAAAAAAAATTTTTATAAGAATTTTTATTATTATTTAGTTAAAACGATCAGGTAAATTTTCTAATATTTAATAATTAAATAATAAAATAAATTAGAGTTTCTCAATCATCTTTTTTAATTATCTTATTTAAATATAAATATAATTCTCTATTAAATTCTCTTGTTTCTTCCAAAAAAATATTTAATTTTTATTAATTAAATTCAATCTATTCAATATTTATTACTTCATTTTAAACTATCTAATTCACTCTTTTTTTTGTTCTAAAATATATTCATATTTTTCTTTTAACTTTAATATATAATTTATAAATAATTATCTAAGTCTATTAATTATAATATAAAATTTAAATTTTTTTATTAATTTAAAAAAAAAAGTTTTTGTTTGATAACGAGGGGATTTGAACCCCTGCCCTTTCAGAATAGTGCCTTAAACTACCGCCTTAGACCGCTCGGCCACGTTATCAATGATACAATTATTTTATTATAAAAAATATATTAAATTATTATTTAATTTTTTTTCTTATTTTAATTTTATTTTTTTAAATATTATGAAACAAGGAGAATTTAATTTTGAAATTAATAATGTTTTTCAACCTTCAATTTCTGGAATTAATCCTAAAAATTTTATTGATAATTTAAATGGTAGTAATATTGATATTGTTAATTCTTATTATAATAAAGATGATGGAAATATTTTAATGAAAAAAATCAATAAATTAAATATGAATTTTTATTTATTAAGTGAAAGATATTTAAAATATAGAAATGCTCAAGAAAAAATGAATGATAGTTTATTTTTAAATTTATTTAAACAAATTAATATTTATATTGAAGAAATTGAAAAATTAAATTTGAAAATAAAAGAAAAAGGAAATAATATAAAAGTAAATAAAATTAATGTAGTTGATTTAAATAAAGAAATAACAGATTGTAAATTAAGAATTAGAAATTTAGAATATCAATTAACAGAAAAATCTAATAATGAAATAAAATTAAAAAAAGAAATAGAATCTTATAAAAGACAAGTAACATTTTATAAAGATAAATTAAAAATTGATTTGGTGAGTCATAAAATAAATCAACCAAAAAGAACTTTATCAAATAATAAAATAATTCCTGTTAAAAAAATAAATTATAATAAAACAGTAAATACTTCAATAGAAAAAGAATCATCATTTGAAAATAATGAAAATGAAAGTAATACAAATAGAAGTAATAGACATTCTTCTTATGAAAGATTTAAACCTTCAATTGTAAAACTTAAAAAAGTAACTAAATTTATTACAAGAAAAGATATTAATCAAAAAAAACAAAGAAATAATCATATAAAATCTACTTTAAGTTTTAATAATGAAATAAATAGTAATTTAAATATGAGTAAAATATCTTTCAATGAAGATTTGACAAATGATGATAAAAATAATAAAAATAATATAAAAGATAAAATTTTAATTCTTTCGCCAAATAAAAAAAATATAAATAAAGAAAAAGAAATTAAAAAAAATAATGATACTAATCATTCAGTTCAAATTAATATTGGAAATATAAATAATAATAATATTATTAACAATAATAATTTTGATAATATAGTTAATCAAGTTAATGAAGATTATGATAAAAATATTGAAATGTTAAAAGAACAAGAATTACAAATAAAAATGATTTTAAAATTAATGAAAGGAAATAAAAAATGTAAAGATGAAAACAATATTATTAAAGATGAAAAGAAAAAAAATATTCAAATTAAAAAAGTTTAAGTAATAATTTTTAAATAAAATATTTTAATTAATTAAATGGTTATTAATATTAATAATTGAAAAAAATAATATTAAATCAAAAAAATATAATTTTGGAATTATATTTTGGAAAAAAAAAAAATCAATAAAATAAAAAAAAAAAAAAAATCCATATTAAAAAAAAAAATAAAAATAAACATTTCTACAAATGAAAAATTCATAAACCCAAAAATAATAAAAATCTATAATAATTATTATCAAAAAATATATTGAAAAAAAAAATGTCATCCTGTTTAAAATGTATAAAAAAATTTGTAAAAGAATGTGATTGTTTTGGAACATTTGTAACATTTAGAATAAACAAAGACAATGAATTAAAATCTCTTTTTGGAGGATGTTCAACAATAGTATATTCAATAATTGCAATAATATATGTATCATATATGTCATATCATTTTATTGCAAGAAAAAATATAGATTTTATAAATGCATATAGAATAGTAGAATCAGAACCATTTATAAATTTAACAGATATAGGATTTAATTTTGCTTTTGGATTAGAATCTGCAGATACAGAAAATCCTTATGTTGAAGGAGATATAAAATATTTTAATTATTCTATATTTTTAATGGAATGGATTGGACATGAAAAAATTATTAAAACAGAAATTCCAACTAAATCTTGTACAAAAGAAGATTTTCATCATTTAGTTGATGGTTCTTTTAAAAAAAGTGATTTAGATAAATTATTTTGTCCTGATTGGAGTGGAATAAATTATACTTTAGAAGGAACTTATATGGATTATTATTATAAATATATTATAATTCAAATTGGTTTAACTGATTATGCTTTAAGTAATTTAGATTCTACTAAAGAATTATTTATTAAAAATCCTTTTGAAATGGCTTTTTTCTTTTTAGATAATGCAATAGATTATGATAATAGATCCAAACCAATGCCTTTATTTTTAAATCATCTTTTTAGAACAATGGATTTTAATTATCAAAAAACAACAGAAGTTTTAATTTCTCCTGTTGAATTTTATAATGATGAAAATATTATTATTGATAATCCTCATTTAACAAAAGGATTAACTATTGATTCTTGTACTGATTCTTTTAGAAATAGTGATAGATATGTTAAACATGAAAGTTTAGTTAATCAATTTTTATTAAAAACTAGTTCAAAAACTATTGAATTAAGAAGATCTTATGAAAAATTACCTATTTTTATTGCTGATTTAACTGGTATTTTAGAAGATATTTTAATTTTTCTTCTTTTAACTGTTAATATTGTTGAAAGAATTGCTATTGATCATAAATTAATTTCAAAAATGTTAAAATTTAAAGGAAGTAAATATTATGATATTGATTATTTAACTAAAACTTTTAATAAAGATAATATTAATTCTAATATTATGAAAATTATAAATAAACAAAATTTAGATATTATGAAAAATGGAAAAGGAGGAATAAAATCACAAAGAAAAAGTATTTTAACTTTATTAGAAAATAGTAAAATAAATGATAAAAAACAAAGAAATGTAATTTTTTTAGATAATCAAGGAAAAAAAAATAATTATCTTAGTAATAATACAGATATAAAATATTTAAAAACTTCAGTAACAGATTATGTAAAAGAAGAAAAACGGAATGATAATAATATTGAAGTTCAAGTTACAGAAAGAGATGGAATAAATTTATTAAATCAATCTATGAAAAAATCTTTAGGAAGTGAAAATAGTTTTTCTATAGAAAGTATATCTTCTGTTAATGATGAGACACATGATATAAGACATAATAATAATATTATTAAACATGAAAATTCAGAAAGAATTTTTACAACTACTTCAAAATCTTTAGAAGAATTTGTTGAACAAAAACCTATTGAATATCAAGTTAAAAAAAATAAAAATAATTATTCTTTAAGAATGGGAATTTGTGAAACTATTTGTGCTAAAATTTTATTTTGGACTACTAATAAATGGAAAAAGAAAAAAAGTATAATTTCAAAAGCAGAAGATAGAGTTCATTATTATTTAGATGTTTTTAATTATATTAAAAAAATGCAAGAAATTGATTTATTAACTTATTGCTTTTTAGATCATGATCAATATAAATTATTTGAGTATTTATCTAAACCTCCTGTTAAAATTGAAGATGATAAATCTAATATTTATAATGAGTTCTTAGATAGACAAATTACTTATAAATCTATTGGGAAAAAAGAAATTGATAATTTATTTAAATCATATAATAATATAAGAAGAAAAGAAGATTTGCTTTTCGAAGATTTAAAATTATTAAGACTTGTAAATGCTGAAGTAAAATTTTTAGGTTGAATAATTATTTGATATTTGAAAAACCCAAATTTATTAATAAATATTTGTAAAAAAACTAAAATAATTTAATGTTTGTAATTGTTATAAAAAAATATTAAATTTAACATTTAATAAATAAATGAGTATGAAGATTCCTTCGATATTATTTTATAAAAAATATATATAATATAAAAAAATTAAAAAAATTATATGTCAAAAATAAAAATATCATATTGGTCAGATTATGTATGTCCTTTTTGTTATATAGGAGAAAAAAGAATGAAAAATATATTAAATGAAATGAATATATCAGATAAATTTGAATTTCAATTTCGTTCTTTTGAATTAGATCCAAATTCAAGTAAAAAAGAAGGAGAAACAATTGATGTATTATTAGCAAAAAAATATCATATGCCAATTGAAAAAGCAAAAGCAAATATAAATTATATAAATAAATTAGGTAAAGATGAAGGAATAAATATGAAATTTGATTCATGTATTCATTCAAATACATTTGATGCACATAGATTAACAAAATATATTGAAAAAAAAGGAAATTATGAAAATTATGAAAAGTTAATATTTTTATTATATGATGCTTATTTTACAAAAAATTTAATATTATCTGATAGAAATGTTTTAATAAATATAGGAACTCAAGTAGGTTGTTCAAAAGAAGAAATAGAGAAATTATTAGATAATTCAGAATATACAAAAGAAGTTAGAATTGATGAAGAAGATGGTTATAAAGAAGGAGTTCATGGAGTTCCTTATTTTATTATTGATGGAAAATATATTATATATGGTGCTCAAGATAAAGAATATATGAAAGAAATTTTAATGAAATCTTTAAATAATAATAGTAAATTAAATAAAGAAAATAATAAAAAAGAAAATAATAATAATGAATTTGAATGTGGTCCTGATGGTTGTAAAATTAAGAAATAAATAGTTTTTTATTTTATTTTATTAAAAATTTATTTTGGTATATTAGAAATCTCAAGAAATTAGTTTTTTTTTTAAAAATGTTAATTTTTTAATTTTAATGGATAAAACAAAAAATAAATTAATCATAATATTATATGGAATTTTAATAATTATAAATATTACAGAAATTATATTTAGAGTAACAAATACTGATAGATTTGAGGAAGATGAATATTTATGTCATGTTTTAAGAAATGAATCAAAATTAATTGAACCTTGGATAGAAAAAGATGAAAAAAAAATAGTTCATTTTACAAAAACTTTTTTAGATTTTGGTTTTATTGAAACTCCTTTATATGCTTTTCGTTTTTTATCTTTTCTTATAAGTTTAATTTGTACTTATTTTATAAGAATAATTTTTGTTACAGATACTTATTTAGATTATACTAATTTAACTTATTATCTTCATCTAATTATTATTAGTAATTTAATTGGATTTGGTGTTTTAACTTGGTGTGTTAGTATTGTTAGAATTTTTGTTTTTATAACTAATAATATGTTAAATGAAAGATTTATTTTAAGATATGAAGATCAAGTTTCTAAAAAAAATGGAATTTATTGTTTTATTTGTGATATTATTATTTTTATTATTTTATGTATTATTTGTTATTTTATTGATTATAATAAAGATATTGAAAAAATTGAAAGAATTGATAATGTTGTTCAAAATATAGGAAAAAAATCTTCTAATTTTCAACAACTTTCTTCTAATGATATTTCTACTATTTCTCCATCAAATAAAATTGAAATTGAAGAATTAGATGCTAATGAAAAAAAAATTGAATTAAAAAATATATCAACTTTCCATAGTAAAGATAGTAATTTATCTTAATAATATATAAATAAAAAAATAATATTACAGATAATCAACAAAAAAATTTAATTATAATATAATAAAATTAAATTATATTAAAAAAAATTCAAATTAAAAAAAAACTTTCAAATTTCAAACCAATAAAAAAGCAAAAACAAAAAAAACGATTTTATTAAACTTAATAAAACTTCCATTAAGATATTGTCTCAGAAAATAATTAGCAATACAATCATAATCATCATCATCTTCTTTTCCTGCAAATTGATAATATTTAATATAAAAATAAGCTTTTTTAATATATTTATTTTCTCCATGAAATCTCCTATCATTAACATTAGGAAAACCTTGAGATTTATTAACTTTAACTTTATTTTTCCTATAATTTAAAACACTTAAATATCTTTGAAAACTATAATAATAACCTTTATTTAAACAAACAATATTTCCATTAACATCCAAAAATTTTTCATCAGTAGAGCAAATAAAAGTAGAATTAATAATATTTTTTCCATTATAACTTTTAATATTACAAGAATATAAATTATTATTATTATCAATATAACAATATTTATCTTCACTAATAATTTCACTACAAATAAATTCTCCATTATTATTCATATAAGAAAAACCGCTTTTACAAGCAAATTTATTAACAGAAAAATTTCCATTTTCAATACTTCCAATATCAACACATTCTCCTTTTCCATTATTATAATTAAATTTATTAGTAAAAGTACATACTTGAAAAATATTACATTGTTCATCAGAAAAACAATAAGTAGGATTTATTCTACAAGTATTATCTGTAAAATCACAATAATAACCTCTATTACATTGTGAACTATTTATACAATATGAACCATCTCCTAATCCACGACATCTTTTTCCTTTTCTATTTCCTGAAAGACATTCTTGATCTGTTTTAGATTTATCTCCTATTACTAAAGGTTTTATATATTTTCCACAATAACCATAATTATCTTCTTCATTTATATAACATATTTTTCCTCTTTTACATCCTTTAACATATTGTATTATATTTCCTACTTTGTCATATGTTCTTATCATACATTTTTTATTTTTTGTTTTTGGATTTAATAAATTTTCTATACATTTTGTACGGGTTTTTAATATAGAAGTTTTTATGGTTATTAATATTATTATTAAAGGGAATATTCGATTTGACATTTTTTTTTTCTTTTTTTGAGGGTTAAATTAATTTAAATTTATTTTGGTTTATTTTTTATTTTTATTTATTTATTTATTTTATTTTATATTTTTTATATTAAAGTTTAAATTGTTTTCTTTTTTTTTATTTGTTTATTTTAGTTTTATTTTATTTTATTTTAGTTTTATTTTATTTATATTTATCAATTAATAAAGGTTCTTTTTTAGATAAATCATCTGATAAATGTTCTGGATGTATTTTTAATATTTCATCAAATAACCAAAATTGAATTGCATTTAAGAAAATAGGAAATATTATCATAACAGAAATTAATTCAAATCTTGGATTAAAAGTAAAAGGGGCAAGAATAAAATTCCCGAAAATTTCAAAAGGAACTTTAAATATATGATTTAAAATAGTTTGTGTAACTTTTTGAGTTAAAATAACAATAATCCAAACAATTAATTGAGCAAGATAAATTTTAGGAATTAATTTATATTCTTTTTCTCCATTTTCATTTTCAATAACATCAAAATAAAATTCAATTTTTAAAATTTCAATATTATTAATTTCTGCAATATAATGTGCAAATTTCATTAATAAAAAACAAACTAAAACACCTAAAGTAGTATCTAAAAACATATTTAAAAAATACCAAATACATTCATCAGCTAAATCAGCTACAAAAATACTTATAAATAAATTTAAAAAATGAACAGTTAAAGCAGAACAAATTTGTTTTAAAACATCACAAAACCATATTATCCAAGGTCTTTGTGGTTTTTCTAAATTTCTTTTTATCATTAAACATGATAATGATATTATTCCTAATATTCCTTGAACTACCATTGAAAATATATCTAAAAGATAACATTGAGTTCTTGAATATATTCCTGAATTTGGATTTATCATTTTTTTATGTTATTTTTTATTATTAAATTTTTACATTTTTGATATTTGAAAATAATTTTTTTTAAATTTTTTTTTTATTGAGGTTTAATAATAATAATAATAATAATATCTAAAAAAATTCATTGTTTATAATAAAAGGAAATTTAACTCTTTTTTTTTTTTTTGTTTTTAATTTTATTTAATCATAATAAAAGTTTTTTTTTTCATTTTTTTTTATTTAGATTCATTTTCAAAAATCAAATTACTTGGATTATTTACATTAAGTGTTAAAGATCTATTATTTTTAATTGAAGGAAGACTTTCAACAGAAGTTTGAGAATAATTAATTTGTTTTTTATTTTTTGAACTTTTTTCTGTAGTAATATTATTAACATTATATTTTTTATTTTCCATTTCTTCAATAAATTTTTTATTAGTATTAACATGGAATTTCAAATTAACATTTCCCATATTTCCAATTTCATTACTATTTATTAATGGTAATAAATATTTCATTAAAATAACTAAAATAGAATATTTTTCTTCTTTTGTAAAAACATTAAAATCACAATTTTGTAAAGCTTCAATATTAACATAAATTTCTTTATTATTTTTAATTTCTTCATCTTCAAAAAATAATTTTAAACTTTCTTCAAAGAAATTAAATAAACCTCCATATTTTCTTTCATAATTTTTTAATTTTGTTTCAATATATTCATAATTATCTTTTAAAGTATTAAAATCTTTTGTTTTTTGACTTAATTTTTTTTCAAGAAGAATAACTTTTCTTTCAAGAGCTCTTAATCTATTAAAATTAGTATTTATTGAATTATTATCATCAAATCCAAGAGACATATTATTTATATTTAAAGATGAATTTTGAATACTTTTACTTTCATTATTTTCATTTTTTTCATTTTCAATTTTTTTATTTTTTAATTTTTTATTTTTAAAAATTAATTTTTTATTTTTTTCAGCTAAACTTAATTCAACTTCTTTATGAATATCAATATCTTTATTTAATTCAAAAACTTTTTTTTCTAAACTTTCTTTTTTTGAAGTTAATTCATCAATTTGTTGACTTTGATATTCTAATTGAATTAATAATTGATGATTTTGAAGTAAAGTTAATTTAGTAGAAACATCCATATATTGTATATTTAATTCAGTAACTTTTGATTGAGTTTGATTTATATTATCCATCATTTTTTTTTTCAAATTCGAAAATTTAATTTCATTTTTTATTTCTTTTTGTCTCATTGTTTCTTGATTATTAAATATAATATCTTCTTTTTCTTTTTTTAAATTTTCTACTTCTTTTAATAAATTTTCTTTATCTATTATTAATTGATTTGCCATTTCAACTTTTTGAGTATAAGCATCAATTGTTAATTTTAATTGATTAATTTCATTTTGATGATTATTTTCAATTTGCCTTTTTTCTTCATCAAATTTTTTTTGTTGATTTATTAAATCATCATTTAATTTATCAACTTCTCTTTGTAAATGTTCAGTTTTTGCTTTATATTCTTTTAATTCTTGATCTATTTTATATTGATTAATACAAGCATTTCTTAAATCTTCTATTTGACCTTCTAAATTTTTTAAATAATTTGCTTTGTTTTGATTATCCTTTTTTAAATCTTCTATTTCAAGTTCTCTTAAAGTTATTGTATATTGTAAATTTTTTGATTCTATTTGATAATCAATTGGAGGCTCATTTGAATTGTTGTTATCTTTCTTTTTACTCATTTTTATTTTATTAATAATTATTAAGAGTTACAGTTTTTTATTTATTTTGATATAATTTTATTAATTTTTATATTTATTTTATTCTATTTTAAATTGTGTTAAATATTTAAAAAAAATATATATTTATTATATTTATTAAATAGACCAAAAAAATGAATATAATCATTTTATTAATATCATTTCTCAACATTATAAAAAAAACAAAGGAAATAATATTTAATTTACATCAAATCCCAGCTCAAAATTATTTATCTCTTAGAAATTTACATACAATGTCAACAGTATATGGAAATTCACATAATTTAAATTATTATTATGCATATTTATATTTAGGAGAAGAAGGAAAAAAACAATCATATATTTTAGATACAGGCTCATCAGTAACAACATCACCATGTTCTCTTTGTACAAATTGTGGAAAACATCAAAATGGATTATATGAAATAAAAGAAGAAAATATATTAAAATGTAAAAATGATAAATGTAATTTAGTAAGTAATACATGTGGAGGAATAATGGAAAAAGATTGTGAATTTTCAGTAAGTTATTCTGAAGGTTCTTCAATTTCAGGAAAATATATTAATCAATTAATTAGATTTTGTAATAATTATATTAATGAAGAAACTTTTGAATTTCCTATTGGATGTACTAATAGAGAAACTCATTTATTTAGAACACAATTAGCAGATGGAATTATGGGTCTTCAAAATACTGATAAATCTTTTCCTTCTGTATTATATAAATTAGGTATTATTCAAAATAATATATTTTCACTTTGTTTTGCTCAAGAAGGAGGTTATTTCTCTGTTGGAGAAATTTTATTTGATGCTCATTTAAATAATAATATTTCTTATATGCATTTACAACAAAATAAATTTTATTTAGTTGATATATATAATATTAATATTAATAATAAAATTGTTAATGTTAATGAATTAGGAAAAATAAATTATAATGCTATTATTGATTCTGGAACTACAATTTCTTATTTTCCAAATTCAATATCAAATGAAATGATAAATATAATAAAAAATATATGTGAAAAAGAAGAAAATAAAAATAAATGTGGAAAGAATTATAGAGATAGAGAATTAGGAGATTGTTTTTCATTTAATACAACAAAAGAAATGTATAATGCAATTGATAATATATTTCCAAATATAACTTTTACTTTCCAAGATAATAATTATTTTATTTGGGAACCAAAAAATTATTATTTTGATAATTCTGGAAGACAACCTTCTTTTTGTTTAGGTTTTGTAGGAGAAAATACAAGAAGATTTACTTTTGGAGGAACTTTTATGAGAGGATATGATTTTATTTTTAATAAAAAAGATTCGAAAATTGGTTTTGTTAAAGCAAATTGTAATTTTGTTTATGAAAATAATAATAATACTAATAAAAATAATACTGAAAGAGTTCCTGAAGAAATTAAAATAAATGATAATAATGATACTAATGTTATTAATAATAAGAAAAATGATTATCTTGAAATTTTGTTAGATTGTTCATTAATTATTTGTTTTGTTATTTTAGTTATTATGACTATTTATTCAATTGGGAAAAAAATTATCAATAAATTTAAACACAGAGATTATTCTAAAGCTGAAATTGAATTATCTAAAGAAAAAAATAAAAATACTTTGGAAATTATTTCTAATAATGAACCACCTATTATTAAAGTAAATGTTCCAGAAAATGAAAAAATTGCTAAAGTTGGTGAAGAAAAAGAAATATCAAATCTAAAATAAATAAATTTATTTTTATTATATATTGAACTTTAATGATTGTTTTCATTAAATTATACAAGTTTTTTTTATTTAAAAAAAGAAAAAAAAAAATCCATAATATATTTTAAAAATAAATTTTTCCCAAATTAAAATAAAAAAAAAATAAAAAATTCCAAAAAAAAAAAACCTAAACTAACAAAAAAAATAAAAATAAAAAAATAAAATAAAATAAAATAAAACTAATGAATAAACTCCTAAAAAAAAAAAAAACAAATTGAAAAAAAACCAAAACTAAAACAAAACAAAAAAAAAAAAATCAAAAAAAAATTATTTATTTAAAATCATTCTAACAAATTCTTCATAATTAATATACCCATCACCATCTAAATCAGCTTCTTTAATCATTTCTTCAACTTCATCTTGTGAAATATTTTCTCCAAGAGAAGTCATAACATGTTGTAATTCATTACCAGAAATAAGTCCATTACCATCTCTATCAAAAACTTTAAAAGCTTCAATTAATTCTTCTTCAGTATCAGCATCTCTCATTTTTCTTGCCATTAAACCTAAAAATTCTTTAAAATCAATTGTTCCATTTCCATCAATATCAACTTCATTTATCATATCTTGTAATTCTGCTTCTGATGGAGTTTGACCTAAATTTTTCATTATATCTCCTAATTCTTTTGTTGTTATATAACCATCTTTATCTTTATCAAATATTTCAAATGCTTCTTTAAATTCTGTTATTTTTTCCTCAGATAATGTTGGCTCACTTAAATTTTTCATTTTTTTTTTTTTTTTTTTTAGTTATTTTTTTGTTTGTTTTTATTTATTTTTATTTATTTTTTTTTTAAATAATTTAAAAAAATGGAATGAAGGTTTTATTATTGTTTTTTTTTTTAGAAGTTTGTTTAAGGAGAAGGGGATTTATTGTTTTGGGAAAGGAATTATTTTTTATAAAAAAGAAAGGAAATGTTTTGAATTGTATTGTTTATAATTTAAGAATTGTGAAATTTTGATGGTTTTTGAAAGTAAAAAACATTTATTTAAAAAAATATAAAAATTATTTTATTAAAAAATTCTATTATAAAGCTATGAAAAAAAAAATATTGATTAAAAACAATTATCTCCAAAAAAAAAAAATAATTAAATTTTAAATTATTAAAAATATCATTTAAATTCCTAAAAAAATGAATTTATACCAAATTGAATTTAAAATAAAAAACAAAAATATCTCTTTCCTTTTTATTTATAAAAAACTATTAATAAATACTAAAAAAAAAAAACAATTTCCTAATGTTTTTTTAATAAAATAATAATTATTTTTCAAAATAATCCAAATGTTCATATTCAGGATTACCAATAAAATTAGGAGCTTCAATATCAATATTTCTTCCATTTCCAATAACTCTAATAGGACCAGGAATAAATTTAGAATTAATTTCATATCCACCTCTAATATCCTTATATTCAATTTTTGAATAATTACTTTTTAAACAATCATCATCAATAGAATATTTCCAAGTTATTGTTGTTATTCTATCATTAAATCTATGAAAATCAAATATAGCTTTAACTTTTAAATCTATTCTTTTTATTACTAACTGTAATGTTTGAAATTTTTTTTTAAATAAAATAAAAGTTCCTGGTTTTAAATTATATTTCGCACATTCTTTTTCAACTTCTTCTCTTTTTTTTCTTTCTTTTTCTTCTTTTTCTTTTTTTATTCTTTCTTTTTCCTTTTTTTTTTCTATATATTTATCTAAATTTGCTTTATATTTTTTTCTCTCTTTTTCAGAATATAAATGAGAAAATTCTTCAGTTTTAAAAGTTTTACCACAAATATGAGGATTTAAATCTTTTAATATTTCATTATATTCTTCACTTGTAAAATCTTCTGTAACAGAAATAACTTTTCTTATAATATAAGGAACAGAACAAGTATTAATCTCAATTATATAAATAGCAATAAATTGTAAATTTAAAAGGAGTAAAATATAAAAATAAAAAGGAATAGTCATTTGACTTCCATCTTTATTTAAAAATATAAAAGTTTCTTTATTTAAATTTGAAGAAAAAGAATAAAAAGTTTTTGTTTTTCCTATACAAAATTCTTCTTTTGTTTCTTCATCTGCAATTATAATTTGAGAATATGGGAAATATACTCTAAAAAATTGTTTCTCAATTAAAATATCATTAAAATCTAATTTTCCACTTATATCTCTCCATGATTTAGGAATAAATTTTATACCTTCTCCCGTAATTTTTGGTAATATTTTGAATTTTTTTTTTAAAAATTTCAAATCTTCAAAATCTTGAAGGGTATAACCTAAATAAATAAAAAAAAAACAATTTAGAGGTATGAAATATACTAGAAGACTTATTATTTGACTCATATAAAGAAAGGTATCAGCTTTCCAACTAAAATACATTACTTCCCAAATTATTACCAAACATATTAATTGAATCACGAGTAATATTCCTAGATTCTCTAATGGTAAAAAATTTTTTGTATCATATTTTATTTTTGTTATATTATCTAAAGGAAAAAGTTTTTTTGTTGAATTTGGTAAATAATATCCATTTGGAAATTTTGATTTAATTAATTCTACTTTTGTATCTTTTTCATTTATATCATTAGTTGATTGTAAATCCAAAAGTTGATTATTGTTTTGGTCTTCCATTTTTTTTTTAATATAAAGATTTCTTAGAATACTTTTTTTAATGTTAAAAAAATATTATAAATTTTTTAACATTTTTCCAAAAGAATTTATTTGATTCATTAATATTAAGTATTGTTTATTTTGAGACTTAGGTTGGCGTTATTTATATTTTGGAAATTAGTGTTTTAATAAAATTTATTTTTTTATACAATTAATTCTAAACTTTTAATTTTATTTCTTTTCTTTTATTTAATCAACAATAATGATAATTAAAAATTATCTTTATTTATTTTAAGATGAGTTTAAATATTTAGACAAATTATAAATTTTTTCAAATATTGTCCCGTTTCTTGGGGATTGGGGATTGGGGATTGGGGGATTGGGGATTGGGGATT
>JAJJKW010001674.1:0-44597 GCA_023805745.1 Isotricha sp. YL-2021b | reverse complement strand
TGAATGTAATATTAATTCATTCTAATTTATTAGGATATAATAAAGAAATTAAAGAAAAGCCTTATTTATAATAAAAATTTTTTTATATTCAACATTGATATTTCATTTTTTTAATATTATTTTTTTGAATGGAATGGTTTATAAAATATTTTATTCCCGAATCTTTAACAGAATAATTAAATTAATTTCTTAAATAAGAATTTATTTTTTAAATTTATTCCTATTTGATAAATTATTTTAAATGATTATCACTTTAATTTTTAAAAACAATAAACACATAGGTCAAAAAATTATTAAATTCAAATTTATACAAAAATTTAATGAGAATAATATATTTTAATAAATGCTAAGTATCATATAATTTGAATTAATCAAAATTTTCTCTATGAAGAGTAGAAAAATAGTTAAAAATATAAAATAATTTTCTCAAAGAATCCAAAATTATTTTAAAAAAATAATAGACTAATTTAAGATAAAAAGAATGAAAATAGAACATAAAATAATCATATATTCAATAAAAAATTATACAATAGTTAATTTATTTAGAATTAACATAAAACAATAAATATGTTAAAAACATTCAAAAAAATTATTGAAATTTTTTAAATTATAATTGAAGAAATTAAAGTATATTATTTTGATTATTTATTCAATAAATTAACTAAATATCATGGAGCAGACCCTTTAAAATTAAGTTGTGAAAATGAAAGTGTATTAGATGTATCTGTTAGAATGAATTATTTTAAATTAACTAAATTTTTATTAGATTATTATAATAAATGGCCTTCTCATTATATTCATAAAGCTAAAAATTTAACTTCTAATTCAGAAATTAAAAGACTTTTTTCAAAATATGAAAAAAAATATAAAAAAATTGGTTGTTGTGTCTTTGGTTTGTAATAATATATCAGTTTATTATATATATTTATTATAATTGTAACATATATATACTTTACTTGTTATATAAATTAAGAAATTATTTTTATATTTATAATTTTTAAATCAATTTTATGAACAAGGAAAAAAAAAAAGAAATTTTTGAAATGGGTAATTTAAATAATTCTATTAAAGAAATTTTAAGAAAAAAAATAATTGAAAAAGAATTTCAAATAAGAAAACAACGTTTAAATAATATAAATAAAAGAAGATTTGATGATATAGATGAATCATCATTAACCCCAAATAGAAATAATAATTTTATGCAATTAGATGATTTATCATCAAATGAAATAAATTTAGATAGTTATGTAGATAATATAATGAATAATTTTAAAGAGAATATTGAAGAATATATATACCATTCTTTAAATGATTATCATATAAGTTTTTGCCCAAAATGTAGTAATCCTGTTTTATCTATTGGAAATTATGTTATTTGTTGTAATAAATGTTTTAGATTTGAAATAAATTCTGAATGTTTTAATGAACAATTTACTTTGGACAATTTAATGGATAATTATTTACAAATTTTAAAACAACATTCAAAATGCAATTCTGATATTACTGTTTTATATTTTGAAAAAAAGAATGTTGTCTTAATGTGTTCTAAATGCTTAAATAATTTATTCTAAAAAATATAATATTTCAATGAATAAAAAAAATTAATTTATTTATTAAAATTACTATGGCTTTTTATTTCTCAAGTTTCCATAAGGTAATATTCCTTTATTATCCTTTATAATAGGTTTAGTGGAAGATTCAAAATTTAAAAAATATTTAGAATGATAATTTGAAACTTTACTATTATTACTCATAATGTCTTTCCCAGTTTTTACAATAGTACTCTTATTAATATTTTTTTTATTTTTATCATTTTCTTCATTTATAATTTCAAGTTGATTATTTTTGTTGGAATAATTCACTTTAACATTATTATCAAAATTATTATTTTCTCTTCTTAATATAGAATTATTCCTTCTTCCACATATTTCACATTTGGATTTAATATTGAGACTATTACATTTAGGACATCTCCATTTATTATTTATTTCATTATTAAAATTAAAATTAAAATTATTTGGATTATTATTTTGAATATTTTGGTTCATTTCTTTATATTTAGGAAATTCATAAAAATTTCTCAAATCTCCAAAATAACAAGTTTTTTCTCTAGGAACTTCAAAAGGATTTTCTATATCATCATTTTTACTGAATTTATCAGAATCTTCACTTTTTTTTTTTGAACTTTCTTGAGATATTTTTATTGAATTTAGAGGAGAATCTTTATTTTTTCTAATTATTTTAGAATCTATTGACTTAGATAAATGATTTCTTTCTTTTTTTCTCCCACATTTTTCACATATTCCATTATGGTTTATAATATTACATCTTTTACATTTCCATTCATTATTATTATTATATATACTACTTCCATTTTTACTATTTTTTAAATTTTGTTTTATTAACATTGTAATAATATTATTTTTATTTTTACATTTTGTACATCTGTCATTATCATTTTTATTTATATTACCACATTTTTCACAATCCCATTCATCATCTTTAATTTTAATATATTTTTGTGATTTTTTCATTAATGAAATTTTTCCATCTCTCTCTAAACTAATTTTATAGAGTTTTTCATATGTAGATTCTTTTAAATTAAATTTACAATCATTTTCTTTTTCCTCTTCATAAATTACTAAAATTGGTAAAAAATGATTTGATAAAAGGTTTTCAACAACTTCATCCCATGTTCCGAATTTAATAATATTAATATCATCATAAAGAATAAAAATTTTTTTAAACCTATCATAAAATAAACTTACATAATGACTGGAGTAATATAACATTAAACTTAAAAAAGTGAATTTTTTTTGTTCATTATATTTGAATATTGTAGAAAGATTAAATTTGCAATTTAACATAGAAAAAGATTTTAATAAAGTTTCAAAATCAATTCCCTCTGACTCCCAAGTTAATTGGAATATTATATATTTTCCAGTAGATTCACAAATATAATCAACTTCACAATTTGGCGAATTACATTTTGAACAAACTTTTGAACCTAAACTAGCACAAAATAATAATTGTTCTTTAAAATCTTCAAAATTTTCAAAATTAGCTTTTGATGTCTCTATAATTGAAGTCATATTTAATAAATGAATAAAATAATTTGAATTATATTTAGTATTAATATAATAATTGCATTTTTTATTAGTACATTTGATTTTTTCAGTAAGATTAATTTGAAATAATTTATGAATTATACAAGGGGGATCACATTTAGTATCATTTATTCCAATTTCTGTGCAATCAGTTAGTTGATATGTATGAATAAAATTTAATATATTATTTAATAATTCAATAGGATCACCTTCTTGATAAATTTGAAATTCATTTTTATCTTTAAAATATTCTGCAAGCTCCTTTCTAAAGATTTCTTGTTTTAAAATACGATTGTCTTGTCTCTCTACAAGTGAATATGAAGATATTAAGGTTATAAGCTCAATTATTAATTTTGGAGAATTATGATACATCTCAAAATTTTGTAATGAATCTGAAAGATCAGTTAAATGATATATTGTTTGGATAGTAACATTAATATAACAAGTTTTTTCTCTGTTATTACTCATTCTTACTTCTTTTTTTAATTTATTATTGTTTAATTCTAAAACTCTTTTATTATCTTGTACATTATTTATTGGATTATTAGAACTTATAGACTTTTTAAAATTAGAATTGTTCGAACTATTATCATTATTATTATTAAAATAATTATTTAAATTATCATCATTTTTATTTAATTCACCCATTTCATTATTATTAATATATTTATTATAATTATTATCGTTATTTGAACTCCCTGAAAACTCATTAAAATTAGAATGTTTTGAATAGACTTTAACTGATATATTGTTTTTAATGCTATTTTTAGATTTAATAGGTTGATTTTTATTATTTTGTTTATTTTCATCATTTTTATTTTTTGATGATTGAATTTTTGAATTCTTTTTGGAAACTTCATAATTGGTAATAACACTTTGGTTTTTAAAGAATTTACCATAATTATTTTCTTTATTATTTCTGATATTCTTACTATTTAATTGAAATAGATTTTTAGATTCATCATGTAAATTAAAGTTATTGTTTGACATTTTATTTTTATTATTTTTAATCATATATTTTAATAAATATTTAAAAAAAAAATTAGATAAAATCTAATTATATGATAATATAAAATATACAATATTATACAATTAATATTTTAATACATGAATATAGATTATATGGAAAAAAAAATTGCAGAAAAAATATAATCCCAATTATAATTAAATTGTTAAAAAAAAGATTTCTGAAATCTTACATAGGAAGTAAAAATAAATATTTTATTTATTTTTTCAAGGTAACAAATTAATATTTTAGATTTTAAACCAGGATAATTTTATCAGTTTTCTATAATAAAAATTTAAATTATTATATTTAAATTATTTTAAAATATTTCTTATTATTTTATATTAGGGTAATTCTCATTTATATATTTTTCAATTGAAATAAAATCAAATCTTTTTTTTTCATCAATTTCAAGCATTTTAACAAGAACAGTAATAAATTTTTCAGTATATTTATTTTTTAAATGTTTATGAAGAATTTTTTCTAATTTATTCATATCAGTAACATCTCTGACTTCATAAACAATATTAAAATTTAAGAAAGCAGCATACATGAAGCAAAAACCTAAAGAAAAAACATCACTTTTAAAAGGATCATGTGAAACATCATCTAAATCTTGTTTAAGTCCATCATATAAAGCAGGACTCATATATAATTCAGTTCCTCTTAAAGTATTTAATTTATTATTTGTTGGTTTTACTGCTTTTGCTTCTCCAAAATCTGCTATTTTATATTTATGATCATTAAATACTAATATATTTTGAGGCTTTATATCTCTATGAGTTACTTTTAATTCATTTTGCATAAAACCTAATGCATTTACTAATTGTTTTAATATTGAAATTAATTCATTTTCTTTATAATATTTTTTAGTTTGTAATTTATTTTTTATTTCTTTATCCCAATCACACTTTGCTACTTCCATTAATATATATAATGCATATGTTGTTATATCTAAAGTTTTTATATTCATTGCAAAAATTTTCATTATATTTGGATGAGTACATAAAGAAACTAATTCATATTCTCTATGAAAATCTTCTATTTCTTCTAAATCATGTGCTATTATTTTTTTTAATGCTAAAACTTTATCATCATTTATATTTCTAACTTTATATATTATACCATAAGAGCCTTCTCCTAAAGTTGATTCAATTTCATAATCATCTATATTAAAAATTGGTATTTTTGTTTGTGCTAATATTTTATCTACTTTTTTTTTTACTATTTCATTTTCAAATACAAAATGACCATTATTTTCTTTTGTATTTAAATTTGTTTTTAATCTTGTTTGATATTCACTTTCTTCACTATATATTGAATCTCCATCTGATGATGATATTATTGGATTTTCTTCTTCTGGAATATTATTATTATTGTTTTTATTTTTTTGAATTGTTTTTTCTTCGTTTTTTTCCTCTTTTATTGATTGTAATTTATGAAATCCTATTATTTTACTACTTGATTTTCTTATTAATTCATCAAACATATTTTTACGAGACTTTTTTAACATTTCTTCTCTTTTTTTTTCTTTTATTTTTCTTTCTTCCTTTTCTATTCTTTCTTTTTCTTCTCTTTCTTCTCTTTCTTTTTTTTCTCTTTCTTCTCTTTCTTTTCTTTCTCTTTCTTCTCTTTCTTTTTTTTCTCTTTCTTCTCTTTCTTTTTTTTCTCTTTCTTTTTTTTCTTTTTCTTCTTTTTTTTTTCTTTCTCTTTCTTCTTTTTCTTTTTTTTCTCTTTCTCTTCTTTCTCTTTCTTCTTTTTCATTATCTTTTTCTTCACTCCAAACTTGAAAATCTAAATTATTATTTTGTAAATTTCTGGTTTTTCTAGGACTTTCTTTTTTATAAATAAAATCATAACTTTTTTTTAAATCAATAAAATCATTATTATTTCTTCCTTCAAACATAGTATGATTACTTCTTCTTAATTCATTTCCATTATCTTCATTAAATTCTTTTAACATTTTTTTAGCTTCTTTCATAAAAATATCAGTTTTAATTTTCATTCCATATTTTCTAGCATTTAATATATCATATAATCTAGTTTTTCCTCTTTTAAAAAGTTGTTTATTAATATCTTCATTATTAATAGAAGAAGAACTAGTATTTTTAGTAAAAGAATAATTTAAAGTATTTATTTTTTGAAAATTTTTTCTTCCATCTTTAAATCTACAACCACAATTTGGACAAGTCCAAACAAATCTTTCATATAAATTTATTGCTTTACATTTTTCACAAATTATTATACTTTTATTATCTACTTCTCCTTCTAATAAATTTCCATCACATCTTTCATTATGTTTAAATGTTGTATAATATACATTAAGAAAACAACAAGGAACATTTCTTGGATGTGCTTTATGTTTTATTATTAATGCTTGTTTTACTGATGATTTAATTCTATCATATTCTAATGGATTATATACTATTGCATCACATTTAAATTCTTTATTACATATTACACATTGCCATAATATTTTCAAAGGAGATGATATAAATTTACATTTTGGATTTAAACAATTTAACATTTTTGTTTTTAAATTTAAATAAAAATCACTTTTACATTTTATACATTTCATCTTTTCATTTATTATTCTTGGACAATGATATTTTGCCCATGTTGCTATTAATAAATCTGGATTTTCATTTTTTTCTAAAATACTAGAATAATAATCTACATTACAATAATTACAATTACATAAAATATGATTTGAAAAATAAACGTTTTGACAATTTATACATATTACATATTTTATAATATTTCCATCATTAACTATTAAAAATTTAGATTCTTTCTGACAATTATGATATGCAAATTCATCTGAATTACTACAATGTTTTCTATAATTTGATAAATATATATTATTATTATTTCTTTTTCCTATTTTTGTGTAATTATCCCATGATTTATTTATTTTTGGATAATGTTTATTATATTCTTTTTTTATTTCATTTTCACAATTTTCTTGAATTTCATTTAATTCTTCATTTTTAAAAATATTATCACTATACATATCAACTAATAATATTTTAATAGTATTTTGAATAGATGAAAAAAATTCTTCTTTTGTAAGAATTAATATTTGATTAAATGTTGATTCAAATTCTTTTTTAAACATTTTATCTATTTTATCTTTAAAAATTTTTTGAGAAATATCTTTTTTAAAAATTTCATATTTTTCAAATTCAATATCGGCGGTTGTTCTTGCTGAATCCATTTTATATTTATATATTATTTTTATATTATTTCCTTGTAAGTTTCTTATACTTTAAATATTATATTTTATTAAATTTATTTATTTTTAAAAATTAATTTTATAAATCTTCATTTTTAGTTTTATTTTTCTTTTTCTTTTTTTTCTTCTTTTTCTTTCTTTCTTGTAATTCAGCTAAATATTCTTTTTCAATATCTTCAAAAGATTTTTCATCATCATCATCTTTTTCAATTTTTTCATAATCTTTTAATTCTTCTAAATATTTATTTCTAATTTCATACCAAGTTTTCATATTAGAATAATTTTCATTAGGATCAAAAAGTAATCTTTCCCAATATTTAGTTTCTTTTTTTTTTAAATTTAATTGATATCTTCCAACAGAGCCACTAGAAAAAGTAGATTTATCTTTATCTAAATCATATAAACAATTTAAATTTAAATCAAATTTAATAGGAATATCAGTAGAAACACAATAAGCAATTAATCTAACATTATTTCCTTTTATTTCTATATTTAATGGATCTACTTCAACACAACCTGGAGAATCATGTCTATGAGCAAATTTTACTTCTATAAATATATTTGATAAAGATTGAGCCCATTGAAATGCTGGTAATACTGTTTGATAATCACTTTCATCAAATTTATATTTATTCATTATTGCTTCTAATCTCTTTTGAATTCCATTAATTATATTCCATAAATTCTCTCTAAATCTTATTTCATTTGAATTTAATAAATTTAAATATGTTTCTAGAGATTTATATTTTGAAGATTTTACTAAGGATTCTATACAATATATTGAATTGTTTTTTATATTCTCAAAATTCTTTTCTATTGTATTTGATAATTCGTCTTCATTTTTTGAATTTAATATATATTCTTCACATAAATTTGAGTTTGTTTGAGAGATTATTAAAAATATAAAAATAATTTTAAACATATTTAATTAAATTTAAGTATATATTTATTTTTTTATTTTAAATAAAATTTAGTTTAATCTAAAATTCTAAAATAATTAAATATTTTTTTCAAACAAATGAATTTACATAAAATTGGTTTAAAGAATTTAAATAAAATTTTATTTGGATTTCTAAAATTAAAATAGCATATATTATTGAAATCTCTCTTTATTTTTTCATAAAAATAATTCAAAACGTTTTGTAAGGAGAATCTTTAGAAAAAATTTTTAATTTTATAAAATATTTTCTTAATAGAAAGAATAAAATTATATAATTAATAATTATTCGTAAATTATAATCTATTTTTTATTTTTTCATATTTTTACTTGATTATTTTTTTATTTAATTTTGATTATATAACAATTTAATTCCCCAGTAATAATCCTTTAAATAAAATAATTTTTTAATTTTTTTACTATCTCCATGTATATTTTCTCTTTTATATTCCTTTTTATTATAATATTATTTACAAACTAACAGACTATATAAATATCTCTACAATTATTATTATTTTTTATTTATTTAGAGAAAATCTCTCTAAATTAATTTATTGAATTTAAAGATATTGAGATTTATTCACAATAATCCAATTTAATAAAAGTTAATTTAAAAAGAAATTATTATTTATGAGAGAAGTCTGATTTTGATGATAATTCAAATAATTTAAATTTTTAGTTTATTAATATATAATAAACATAAAGAAGGATTAAGTGAAAATTCTTAATTATTTAATGTTTTATTGAAAATAAAAAATTAATCATATTGGAGAAAGTGTTAATGAAACAATATAAAAAATTGCAATAATAATTTTTGAAATTTCAAAAATAGAGAATGTTTAAATAAATTAATTATTTAAATTAAAAATAAAAATGAATGATGATGAAGATTCAAAATTCCAAATAAAAGAATCTAGGAAAGAAATAATTGTTAAAAAATTAAAAAATTCAATATTTCAAACATATTATAGATTAATATCTTCTTCTTTAAGTTCAATATTATTTTATTCTTTATTAATAACATTAGAGTTTTTTCAAATAACAGGCTTAACATTATTTGATATAAGAAATTCAGATGAAATTAGTACTATAAAACTTCAAACACATAAATTTCATTCAATGTATTATCCAATTAAACTTTTTAAAATTTCTTGTGTTTTATTTAAAGATCAATCAGAACATTATTCATTATTTTTATTATATTGTTCATTTGTTTTTGCAATTTTTCATATAATAATTTATATTTATTATTATTTAAATATTATCGAAATAAGAAATCAAGTAACAATATATACTTATACATTTTTTAAATTAATGTTTTATTTTGATTTATTTATTTGTTCATTTTTAACAATTCCTTTATATAATATTTATTTCTCTTTTTATCAATGTAATTCTGAGAATAAAATATTAAATTTTCCTAATCTTACTTGTCATAATTGGTTGCATTATTTTAATATAGTGATTTCATCAATAAATTTATTTTTATTAACTTTTATAGGATTATTATCTTCATATTTTTTAAATGAAAATCATTTAATCCCAAAAGTACCATGGAATAATAGTTTTTCTTTAATTACATGTTTAATATTTATAGAAAAAATAATTTTATCTTTTTGTTATATTATAAAAATAGATTATAGTTTTCATATTAAAAGTATAGTAATTCCAATATTAATGATTATTCATATTGTATTAAGATTAAAAAAACATTTTTTTAGAGTTAAAATTGTAGGTTATTTAAAATCCTGTTATGAATTTTCAATATTATTTTTTAGCTTCCTAGGTATAATAAATCATTTTTATAATTCTTTGAATTTTAAATTATCATCATTTTTCTTAGAAATTTTCACTGGATTTTGTTTTGGAATAATGTTAGTATTTTCAGTTGAAAAATTAAATCAAAAAACTCTTTTTGCAAATTCAAAAATAGCACAAACAGAAAATTTATGTGCAACTCAATTATTATATTTGCTTCAATTAGCAAAAGAAGAAGCAGAAGAAAATATAAAAACAAGTATTTTTTTACCAGTTTTACAACAACATAGAATAAAATGTTTTGATCCAACATGTCGTTGTGGTGCATACTTTAAATTTATAAAAGAAAATTTTAATGATATATTAGAAGATTCATCATTTAAAGAAATTAAATTTGCTTTAAAAAGAAAACTTTCAATAAGAAGAGGAAGTGCTTTAAGAAGAAATACAATGAAAAAATTTTCTATTCATAAAAATCAAATGAAATTTGATTGGGATATTCCTCAAAAAGAAGAAGATGATTTAGCTTATTTATTAGATTTTAAAACTGAAGATGAAAAAATAAATAAAACTATTTTAATTTATGAAATAATAAGAATTGTTGGTGAAAATATGTTAAAAACATTTCCAAATTGTCAAAGAATAAGACTTTATTTTTCTTATTTAATGGTTTTTTATCTTGGAAATAAATATAGAGCTTTATATGAATTAATGAAAATATCAAAACAATCACAAGGAATAAAAATACAATATGAAATATTTTTATGTAAAAAAGAAATTGAAAATCAAATGCAACAAGAATTAAAAAATCCTTTATATGATAAATCATATTATGATTCTTCTACTCAAGGAATTTCAATGGAATCTATTTTAGATTTTAATAAATTAACTAATAAAATGTTTGATTTAGTTAATAGTACTTCTAAATTATTAATTAAATTTTGGCAAGAAATTTTAGGCTTTGATTCTGATTTAAATGTAAGTGATTCTGAAAATAATTATTCTCCTTTAGAACAAGAAACTACAACTAATAAAAAAAGTAAAAGAGCAGTTTATAAATATGCTGTTATGATTTCTAAAGGTTTTCATAAAATGAATAAAATATATTATAAATTAAGAAAAATTGATAGTTTTAAAAGTAGAATTGTTTTTCAATTATATTATGAATTTTTAGAAAAAGTTATTTTTAATGGAGATCAATCAAGAGAAATAAAAAAATTTATAAATTTAAATAAATATTTTCAAAGAGATTTAAAAGAAAAAAATGAATTTTTAATATTTCATAAAGATAAAATTAATATGGATGATGTTGGTTCTTGTGTAATTTCTGCAGATTTATTATCATTGGGAAAAATATTAAATTGTAATTTACAATTTGGAAATATATTTAAATATGAAAAAGATGATTTAAGAATGGAAAGTATAAATAAATTAATTCCTTCATATATAGCAGATTTTCATAATGATTTTATATTAAGATATTTACAAAAAGGAAAAAGTCATATTATAGGGAAAAATAAATTATTATTTGGTTTAAGAAGTGATGGTTTAACAATTCCAATAATTGTTTTTGTTAAACCAGTTCCTAATTTAGAAAAATCAATTAGATTTATAGGTTTAGTAAAAAAATTAAGTAAAAAACATACTTTATGGAAACCACCTTTAAATTTATATGAAGAAAGTGAAAATCATGATTATATAACTGTAAATATGAGTAATAAAAAAATAGTTTCTTTTATTTTAACAACAACTTCAGGTCAAGTTTATGGAATTACAAAAAATGCTTTAAAATTATTTGGTATTCCTTTAAATGTTTTATTACCTCCTTCTAATAATAATCAAATTAAAAGAAATTTATCTATTAATAATCATCAAAATGAAGGAAAAGAAAAAATTCAAAGAGAAAATGAAATATTAGAAATTACTCATATATTTAAAGAATTAAATTTTGTTAATTATTCTCAAATGGTTACTTTAAAAAGTGAAGTTGGAGCTGAAGTAACTATTGAAACTATATGTTTAAAAAATTATTTTAATGATTTTAGAGAAAGTTTAGAAACTAGTCATTCAAATTTATTAAAATGTTTAAATAATTTTAATCCTAATTTATCTTTTGCAAAACATCAAGTTAGATTAAGTCTTATTGAAATTAAATTTAATGATGGATTAAATGGAACTTATTTATTTAAAGTTATTTTATTAAGAAATAATGATGCTTTTAAAAATATTATTAGTAGACATTATTTACAAGGAAAAAATGAAATTTTCCAAAATTTTATTTTAAATTCTCTGAAAAAACAAGAAGTAAAAAGTCAAAAAAATAAAAATATACATTCTGATAAAAATTCTTTAGTTCATGTTTCTTCTAAAAGTAATACTGAAAATACTGAAGAAGAAAAACATAATGAAATTGTTAAAGAATCTCAAAAATCTTTAAAGCAATTAACTATACCTAAACAAATAAATTATTTTTTTTTAAATTTTTTCCTTTCTCTTTTTTTGTTATTCATTGTTTCATTATTTGAATTTTTATATAGTCAATGGTATTCAAATAATATATTTAATTATACAGAAATGTTTAATTTATCAAATTTTAGAAATTTACATCTTATTCAAATTATTTTATATATTGAAACTTTAATTTTTCTTGATAATGAAATTTATTCTGAAGATGATTTTAATAGAACACAAATTGTTTTAAAATTAAATAAAGAAATAAATGAAAATTTAGATTTATTAAGTATATTACATTCTTATATTGATACAATAGATGAAGATATAAACGAAAT
Organism: Isotricha sp. YL-2021b; assembly: GCA_023805745.1. Lineage (NCBI taxonomy): Eukaryota > Ciliophora > Litostomatea > Vestibuliferida > Isotrichidae > Isotricha > Isotricha sp. YL-2021b. The sequence continues at coordinate 31,765 of JAJJKW010001674.1, read as the reverse complement.
TTTCAATCTTTTTCCTGTTAATAATTATGAATTAAAAAAAAATTTAAGTATAGTTACAACATCAAATATTTTATCAAATTTACTTAATCAAATTTTAGTATATATAAATAATTTATTGGATAATAATGAAAGAATTCAAGTGACAGATCCTAATTCTTTTTTTTTTACTTATGACTCAAATGTAACAATTGATAGTATTAATAAAGATTTTTTCTATATTATATATAATTTCTGTAATAGTGCAAGATATTTATTAGATAAAAGTATTGCGATTATGATAAAAAGATATAATAATATCAAATATTTTGAAAGTTCTTTTAGAAATTATATTGTTTATATTCCTTATTTTATTATTTTAATAACAATAATTTTAGATGTTTTAATTTTAAAAAAATTAGCTGATTATAAAATTGGAATACTCAAAATTTTTTATTTAGTGAATAAAAAATATGGTGAATTAATAATTAATAGATGCCAAATTTTTGTTGAATATACAAGAAATTTTACAAAATATACTAAAATGGATATTTATAAAGTTTTTAATAAATTATCAAATAAAAATGAAAGAAAAGAAGATGAAGATGAAGATGAATCAGATTCTTCGAAAAGATTAGAAAGTAATTTTGAAGATGATAAAAGTTTAAGTTCAAAAAATATGTTATTAAAATCTGTAAAAAGATTAAAAAGTTTAGAAGGAAAAAATTTAATTTCTAAAAAAGAAGAAATAGAAAAGGACCAAAAACAAAAAGATTTAAAACAGGAAAAATTAATGAAAGAAAAATTAAAAAAAGAATTATCAGATTCAAAAAAAAATGCAACAAGAAATATGTTAATTATTTTAATTGGAATAATATTACTTTTATTATTTCATTTAATATATTTTACAATAGTAATTCTATTAAATACAAACTTTGATAATAGGATAAAAAATACAATTGATACAATATTTTATTTATCAAATAGGGGATGGATTTTTTTAAATTTTTTATTCTTTTATAGAGAAATGGTAATATCAAATAATGATGATCAGGTAATTTCAAATTATAATAATTCAACACAATTAATGGAAGAAATTAAAACTCCTAAAGATTTATTTTTTTTATATATGACTACAGTATATTCTATAGAAACAAATATTGTTTTATTAACAAATAGATTTAAAAATGGAGAAAGAAATACAATAATAGATAAAACAGTAGAAATCGAAAATTTATTAAATTCAGAACAATATTGTGAAACTTTAAAAAATTTTGATGAATATTATTATGAAACTTTTTTATATAATTGTGATAATTTTTTTACCGATTATAATGGATTAAAAGATAATATTCATATTATTGCAGGATATATTCAAGCAAATGTTCCTGATTATAAAGATAAAAACATAAGTGAAATTCTTGAAATTATTAGGTTAAATGCAACTTTTATAAATTATGCTGAATTATATATTTCTCAAGGGATTTTTTATGAAATGAAAGAATTACAAAAAGGTTTGGAAAAATTTATTAATAGATATAAAAACCAAATTACAATAAGATTAAGTATTATTGTCTCTATTATTGTAATTGAATTTATTTTTTATGTTTTAATATGGAAACATTTAAAGAAAAGTCTTTTAAATGATAAAGAAATCTTAAATATAATACCAAATGAAGCAATTGTTTATTCTCAAAGACTAAAAACAGCTTTACTTGATTTAAATAATTTCAAATAATATTTATAAATTAAATTATTATTAATTAAATATAAAATTATTTAATATAATCTTCATTTATCATTATAGGATGATTAATAGAAACTTCAGCAACTGAAATTTTTGTTTTTTTTTCATTTTTTTCTATTTCAACATTAGTCCAATCTTTCCATAAATAAGAATTTAATTCATCTTCTTCATCAAATTCATTTTTATTCTCTAATTTATTTATTATATCTAATATATTTAATTTTTTTTTCATATCTTCAATTAATTCTTTATTACCATTTTGATATCTAAAATATTCTTTTGTTAGGTCATAATATTTAAATTCATTTAAATTTTCAAATTTATAAAATTTAGTAAAATAATTATTTTCTTTTAATAATTCATTTGAATCAATATTACAAAACTGTTTTATTTTTGTATTAATATTCTTTTCCAGTGTAAATGAACAAATGTTAAAATTTTTATTATCCATATCTGAATTTAAATCTTTTTTATTTTTCATTTCTTTCATTTCAATTTTTTCATTATTATCATGATTAATATTTAGTTTATTATATAATGATTCATCAAAAATAACAATTTCATTAGAATCATTTCTTTTTGAATTGTTATAATTAATTTTTTTAGAATTTATATTTTCATAATTAAAAGTTTCAAAACTTTTAATTTGAGTTTTAAAATCAATATTTAATAAAGTAAAAATTGGAATTTCATTTAAATAAAGTAATTGCTCTAAATATTGTGTAGGATGTAATCTTTTATACAATAAAAATTTATCTAATCTTAGTAAATAATTATATGTATTTATAAAAGAATTGTTCACTAAATCAATAATATCTGATTTTTTTGAATAAGTTAAAACTGGTAATATTCGATTATATTTTTTTAAATTTATTTTCTGAATAATCTCTAAATTAAAATCATTTGCTAAATCAAATAATTCTTCTTTTGTAGTAATAGTATGAATTAAATTTAATTTATCATAAATATCAGATAATAAATTATGTTCAATAAAATAATTCATAGCATTTTTTGCCCAATTATCATCAAGTTCTTTTAAATTAAATTTCCTATGTAAATCAAAATCATTAACCATATCCCATATTTGAACTTGATTTATATTTCTATTAATTTTAAATTTTCCTAGAAATAAATTATAAGCATTTTGTTTTCCTTGATCATTTAAAGTATTATTTAAATATCTTTTAGTAGTATTAATAAATTCAGATAATTTCCCAAAAATTTTTTCAATTTTACTTTTTTTTTGATCTTTAATAGTTTGTTTATGAGCTAAAGAACCACCATATTGAGAAGAAAGAACATTACCCATTTGTTTATAAATTTCAGTTAAAATACCATAAATTTCATCATATTCATTTTCAGGTTCAACAGATTCAATTGAAAAAAATCTTAATTGAATAACCATAACTGCAGTTCCTATAATTTGTTGATATACATTTGTTCTATCTAAACAATCAACACAATTTGATCTTATTACTCCATTTTGTAATGATAACATATATGTATTTGTTTGTAAATCATGTGATATAAAACAAAATAAATTTGTCTTTGCTATTAATTTACATGATTCATCACAATATTTTTTATAGAATTTAATATCTTTTCTTAATGTTTTTAAATCATAATGATTATATATTATCTTTTCATTTTCATTTAAATCTTTATTAATATAATCAATTGCTTTTTTATACCATTCATTTAAAAGTGTTTCTTGTTTTTTTTTTTTTTCAATTTCTTTAGTTAAATTACAAACTAAACAAGGTTTTCCATATCTTAAAAAAATTTGTTCAAAATGTCTTTTAGTAGATTCAAATTTAATATCAGAATAATTTAATTTAATATCAGGTTTTGGTAAAATAGAAGTTTGATCTTGATGCCAAAAAATAGGAACACTTCCTCTAATATGAACAAAAGAAGAAATAATAGGAAGATCAGAACAAGAAGTAGAAATTTCTTCTAAAATTTGTTCTGTTTCAACATCATTTGCAGCATTTCCATCATTATTAATTCCTCTTTTTAAATATCGTGTTCCTGCATAATTTCTATTTCTTCTTGCAATTACTGTTATTAAAAAACGAAGACCATATATTTCACATGAATTTTGACAAAAAAATCCATATATTATATATATAAACCATGATTTATTTTTTAAACATTTATAAAATTCTTTCAAATGAGAATAATTCCAAAGAAAATAATTATTTGTTACTTTTTTTAAAGGATTTTCTTCATTTTTTTTATTTTCTATGTTTTCTTTTTTTGATTCATTTATTTTATTTGTTGAATATACTTCTTTTTTGAAATCTTCTACGAAATTTCTTTGTATTGTTTTTGTTAAATTGTATGTATATGAAAAGTACATTTGATTTAAACAATCCATTGATTTAAATAAATTTAAATATTCTGATTCTAATTCATAATCTTTTTCTCCTTTTATATCTTTAGAAAAAAATAATGGAATATAACGGAAATCATCTATTCTATTTATTATATGTTTATTTATTTTCCCAATTGATTTTATATTGTTTATTAATATTATATAATATCCTAAAAAAAATTTGATAAAACCAAATATTCCTAAATTATTTGTTTCATTAATTTTAATTGGTGATTGTTTCTCTAAATTTTTTAAATATTTATTTAAATCATTTTTTGAATAAGATTTTTTTTCCTCTGTTATTAATTCTGAAAGAGGTGTGCTATTTAATTCTTTAATTTTGTTTTTTGTGAAAAATTGTTTTTTGATTGAAAAAAAGATATATTCCTTCGATAATATTTGTTTTCCAATAAATAAAAAATGACTTTGGTTTTCAAATATATGAATTTTTTCTATATAATTATAATTATATCCAATATTAAAAGCCATTAAATAATAAATTCAATTAAAAAATAATATATGAAAATTTTTAATAATTTAATTAATAATATAATATTTAATTCCCATTTTTTTAATCTTTTTTTATTTCTAAAACTTTTGTTTGATTAACTAATTGTTCTAAATATTTTATTTTTTTTTCATCAATTTGATAATTAATATATTTTTTATAAAAGATAAATTCATCTCTATTAATAAATTTTTCACTAATTTTTTTTATTTCATCAGGGGAAATAATTAAAACAGGGAAATCATCTATTTTTTTAATATCCTCCCTTAAAAAACTATAAATAAGATAACTAGGTATTTTTTCAATTAATCCAATTCCAAAATTAACAATTTCTTTTCTTATTTCAAAATTAGGATGTAATAAGAATATAAAAGTTTTTTGGAATAAATCAATTTGGTCTTTTTTAGAAATTAAATTTACTTTTGAAATTAAATTCATTGAATGAATTAATTCATAAATTAAGATTTCATTATTTTTTTTATAAAAAATTCCTTCAATTCCCGGAAGATAATATGAATTAAAAATATTGTTTCCGTAAATCATAATTAAACATGGAAAGATTTTTAATATTTCTTTTTGTAAAAGAAAATTATCTTTATTAAATAAAATAAATAAATTATTCATAATATCTTTTGATTCAGCATGACCATAAAATAATAAAATTTCTTTATATTTTTTTAATAGCACTAATTGTAAATTTTCAATACCTTTATCATTTCTAGTAAAAACATCATTAACAAGTTTAAGAAGCATTTCTTTAAAATCTTTTAATTCTTCTTCATATTTTTCTATATCAACTTTCCCATATTCTTCTTTATTTTCTTTATTTTCAATATTTTGATTTTTATTAAAATAAAATGACATTAATACACTTTGATTTAATTCATTAGTTTCAGAAACTGTATTTGTTTTTTTTTGAGAAAGAATTGAACAATATAAAAATTTTTCTTCTAATTTAATTAATATATCAATTGAATTTATTATTGTAATTTTCACTGATATATCACTATTATGATATAATTTAATAATATGATCAAGAATATAATATGTAAATGAATGTAAATCCATTTGATTTAATATTAAATTTTCTTCATCAATACTTAATAATATTTTTAAAATTGAATTATACACTTCAATTTTTACCAAAGTATTATCAATAGAAAAAAGAGATATTAAATATGGAATTATTAACTGAATTTTAGTATTATCATCAATTTTAGAAGAAAATTTTTCAATTAATTCTATGGCTAATGTTATACTTGATGGATATTTAGTATTAAATAAAGAATTAATTAAATATCTTATTATTATATAATTACATTCATATGATTTTTGATAATTTTTTATTTTTTTTACATCAATACAATTATCATTTTGAGAAGAAATAAATAATAAAGAATAATTTTCTAATCCAATATCATAAATTGATATTTTAGTATTTAATAAATTACTTATTTTTTTATTTGGATGATGGTAAATTTCAGGAGGATTAATTTCTTTATCTTTTTGATAAAATAAAACTTTCCAAATTTGTTTAAAATGTTTCCAAATTAAAGCAATTAAAAAATCATCACTATAATATATATGATTAATAATCATATAATTAATATAAATAATAAAACCACTTAAAGGACTAGGACATAATTCATTAGCAAAATAATTTAAAATATCTTTAATTTTTTTTCTTTCATTAGGTTTTTTAGCTAACATACAAATAATTAAATTTTCTAAATCTTTATTCCCAATTTCTTTTAATTTTTTTTTAACATTTTCATTACCTTTATAATCAATAATATCATTAACAGTAAATAAATTTTTTCCTAAAAAAATTTCAGCAAAAACAACACCAAGAGAAAAAATATCCATTTCAATAGAAAGAGACATTGAAATATCTTCATCAAATCTTTCAGGAGCTAAATAACAAGAATCAGAATTTGAAAAATAAGAATTATAAGTTCTAGTATCATTTTTTTTTATTCTTATTGGTTTAAAAATTGATATATCACTTAAAAAAGTTGTTAATTTTGAACCTAATAAAATATTTTCTGGTTTAATATCTCCATGACATAAACTATCTCCTTGACTTATACTTTTATTATATATTTGATCTAATGAATGAATTATTTGAAAACATATAAATTGCTTTTCTATTGTACTTAAATATGGTATTTTCACCATTGCTTCTTTTAAATTATAAGGCATATATTGTCTTAAAATTATTAATTCATCTTCTATTGTCTTTACTTCTAATATTGGAACTATATTATTTTTTTTATGAAATAAATCTTTTATATCTAAGATTTTTTTTCTATATTTTGAAAAATCTTCTTTTAAATTGAATACTTTTTTTGAATATATTTTACAAATTAAAGGAGTTTTTTCTTTCTCATCTAATACTATTAAACTTTTATATATTGGTCCTTTTTCTATTATTATAAATTATTTCTTTTTATTTTACTTATTTCTTTAACAATGGTATAAGATAATTCTGCTTTTAAAAAAAATGTTTCTGGTTGTTTAATTATCTGATTAATATCTCCATTTTGACTTATTTCTTGTCCCATTAATAAAAAATTTATTTAATTTTTAAATATTTAATTATGTATTTATTTAATTTTGAAATTATAATTTAATTATTTATCAATTATATTTTCAAAAACTGATTTTTTGTCATAATTATATAATTTTAAATAATATAGAATCTTCTCATCAGGATATTCTTCTTTAGTTAAATCAAATTCTTTTCTAAAATCATTAATTAATTTTTTATCTTTATCAGGAATAATTCTGATAGTCATTTTTATAGGTTCCCCATATATTAAATTATCAACACAAAAATCAAGAATTAAATCAAAATCACCTTCATCAATTTCATCTAAACCTTTAATAGTTAAAAAAACTTTTTGGAACTGTCCTTTTGCCAAAGTGTTTAACTTAAAATCATCAATAATAAGTTGCGAATTTTCATTACTCTTTAGAAAAGTATGATTAATTTTCCAATCTGTTTTTCCATTATTTTTAATGATAAAATTAATTCCAAACTTTATCTTTTTTTTTGACATATCAAATTCGAAAATACCATTATTTTCAACAGACAATGAATAAGAATATAAATTTTTATTATAATATTGTTTTTGTTGCTTTTGTTCTTTTTCTTCTTCATTTTTTTCATCAGGAATATCTTTTATCAAATTTTTAAAAGCATCATTGTTGTTTGTATTACTTAATAAATCGTTATTATTGTTATCATCATCAATTTCATTTAATATAGAATAAAACTGCTTATTATTATTATTGGGAAATGACTGTGGTATCTTTTCAATCTTATCATTATCTTTTTCATTTATATTAGCATAATCATCCTGTTTTTCAATTTTTTTTTCATTGTTATTTTTTAATTTTCGAATTTTCATAAAATTATGAGGATGCTTTTTACTATTATCATTTTCATAATAATTATCCTCTTCACAATCTTCACATAAATAATAATCATAACATTTTACACATTGAAATAAAACACCAATAATTGGTTTTTTTTTACAACGTTTACATTGAACATCATGTTGAAATTCATTTGATTCAATAAAAATACGATAATTTATTTTTTTTAATGCATCATCAAATTCTTCTTTTCTTTTCTTTTCTTCCTTATCTAAACTATCTAATATATTATTTATTTCTTTTTTAAAATACTCTTCTGCCTGTTTGCATAAATCTTCTTTTATTTTTTTTATTGATTCTTTAATATCTTTCTCAAATGTTTTCTCATATTTATCATTAATACCTTTAATCTCATCTTTATATTCTTTTTCTTCATCCATAAATTTCTGAAATTTTTGAAAATTATCAATTATTTTACATTTTTGATCAAATTGTTTATGTTGAATTTCAATCTCTTGAAAGATTTCATTTTTCTCCATATCATTCTTTTTTTCCAAATCTTTTTTTTCTTCTTCTAATTTGTTGATTTCTTTTTTTAACTGATTTTTGTCGCTAATATTTTTTTTTATAAGAGCTTTATATTCATCATTTCTCTTTTGTAATTGTTCATATTCTAGATTTCTTTCATTATTTTTTTCCGTAATATTTAGAACATTTTTTTTTTTTGTTTGAGATAATTGAAATAATGAATATACATAATCTTTATAATTATTTTCGTTGATTGTTATTGATTCACCTTCTTTTATAATTTCAACTTCACCAGAAAAATTAGAACCAAATGCTTGTTTAAATAAATTTTGTAAACTTTTAAAATCATTTGGTGTTTGTTCATTTACAAGAACTTCAATCTTATTTTCTTCCATTTTTTAATTTAATCTTTTAATAAAATAGTTAATTTAAAAAAATGATTTTTTCAATAAAAATATATATCATAAAAAAAAATAATAAATAATCAATATAAATTTGTTCACAAAAAAAAAGTAAAAATAAACATTTTTAAATGATAATTACATTGAAAATTATAAAAAAACTAAAAAAACTGAAATTTATTGAAATTTCCAAGTTTCAACAAAATTTTCAAAATCAACAATACCACAATCATCAGGATCAGCAACTTTAATAATATTTTCAATATCTTCTTCAGAAAAATCATTTTGTTGACTTAAAATATTTCTTAATTCTTGAGTAGAAATTTTTCCAGTTTCTTTAGGATCAAAAAAATAAAAAGCATTTTTAACTTCTTCAACACCATCATTAGGAAGAGAATAAATTTTTTCCATTGCTTCCATAAATTGTATTTTATCAACTAATCCTGAATTATCTTTATCTGCAATTTTTAAAAAATCCATTATTTCTTCATTACTTACTTCTCTTCCCATTGCTGATAACATTTGACGAACTTCATTTGATTTTACTCTATTATCTCCATCTAAATCCCACATATCAAATAATTCATTTATTAATACTTTTCTATTATCTTGTATTACTTTAGTTTTTGTCTCATTTCCACGAGGACTTTCTGTTGCTGTTAATGCAAATATTGATTTACGTGGAATTTTTTTTTTTATTTTTTTTTATTATTTGTATTTTTATTATTTTTTGATTTTTTTATTTTTTATCTTTTTTGTTGTTTTTTTTTAATTATTTTTTTTTGTTTGTTTATGAAGTTAATTAGGTATGTTAATTATATTTTTTATTTATTTATGAAGTTAATAGTTAATTAAATAAATTTTATTGTTCTTTTTTAGTAATTATCTTTTAGTCCCATATTCATATTTTTATCTATTATTTCTTCTTGTTTATTTGAACCCATTATTACAAAACTAAGGAATATTAATATTGCAATTGCAAAAATAACCCAAATTATAATATCTCCAAAAGTTCCACCAATTTGCATATAATTACATCCATATAAATAACTTTTTTCATTATACATTTCAGAATAAAAAATTCTGAAATTATCTTTTCCAGTTTTAGGAAAAGTATAATTAATATTATTAGGACAATTATTTAATTGATTAGAAATCCAAAATAATTTATTATTATAAATAGCAAAAGTATCAGGCCACATAGAACTAATATTTCCTTTTAAAACATTAAATTCTCTATAATCCATTCTTAATAAATCATCATCAATATTTGAAGCAATATAAATATTTCCACTTTCAATTCCAGTAATATATAAATTATTATTGGAAGAATATATTAAACCATCACTTGCTTCTTTTTTAAATCCATGATTAATTGTAACATTTTTAGATTTATTTTGAATTGAATTTAACATTTCATCAATATTAAAAGAATATAACATTCTACTTGTTAAAGGAGAATAAAATATAGTATCATAATCACAAGACATTGCAATTCCATCAACTCCTGTTTTCATTGGTAATTTTTCTTTAACTTTTGTATTATTTATATGAAGCCAAAAAGTTGGATCTGGCATTACACTTTCATTATAATCTAAAACTCTTGTTGCATTTAATTTATTTGTTGATGTTAAATTTAATATTATTATTCCAGGTTTATTTTCTTTTGTTTCATCTATTGGATTTCCACTATCACTTATAAAAGCTAAATTTCTTTTTGGTTCTATTACTAAATCATTTAAAAATGAATTTTCTGGATCTGCTATTTCTTTAGGAAAAATATATGTTGCAATTCTTTTTTTTGTTTTTATATCATATAAAACTAATTTAATTGAATTTTCTTTTGCTTTTTGATTATTCACTTTTCCTTGATCTAAAATATATAATGTATTATTTAATATTTCAAAACCTAAAACAGAATTTAATTTATTAGGATCACTACTATTATTTTCTTCTAATGAAGGCCATGGTTCAAATAAACAAGAATTATTATTATATTTTGCAAATGTCACAACAACATTTTCAAACCATCTTGGAAATGAAACATAAAAATTTCCATCCTCATCAAATTTTATTCCAGCTGGCGTACAATTATAACATTTACTATCAAATCCAGAGATATCCAATTGTGTTACATTCCATCCATAAAATAAATGAAAGGGAGATTCTGTTATTTGAAATGATAATTTAATTAAGATTAAAAATTGGATAAGTAAATTATTCATTATTTTAATTATTTTTTTAAATATATTATTTAATCATAAATAGTTAATGAGTAAGATGAATCAAAAAAAATATTGTTTTGGAATAATTTGTAATTTATTTGAAAATCCAATTACTTTAGTTATTGATAAAATAATTAATTTTTCCCATTTTTTAGATATAATTTGTAAAAGATTAAAATTAGAAAATAAAAATAATATTAATTCTATTAAATATAAAAATGATGGAAGAGAAATATATATTATAGATGATATGGGTCTTCAATTTCTTTTAAAACAAATGACTAAAAAAAATAATTTTCATATTTTAGAAATTGATTATCGTTGTATATATAAAAAAAAAGAAGATATAAAAAAAATAGATAAAAAAAAAGAAGAATTAGATTTTGAAGATAAATTAGATTATCAATTAATAAATTTAAAAAAAACTCTTATGGAAAAATTATTAAGCATTTTAAAGAATAAAAAATATAGAGAAAAAAAATGTTCAAAATGTAATTCTCCAATAATTGGTTATTTATATCAATGTTCTGAATGTAAAGATATATTTTTATGTAATCATTGTATTGAACAAAATTTTGAAAATAAATTTCATGAGCATAAATTTTATATTTTTTAATAATATAAAAATAATAATTAAATATTTTATTGTTTATTTAAAATAAATTAGCATTACAAAAAAATGAACATAACAGTTGAAGTAGCTGATGATAAAAAAGCAAAAAATATGCTTGATGGAAAAACAATTAATAAATTTCCTTTTAATGGAAAATGTGATAATTTAATAGATAAATTTTTAATCTTGGGATATGAACAAAATTATATAGAAAAATATTTTCCAGAAATAATAGAAAATTCATTAAAAGAAATGAAATTAGATAATTCATCAAAAAAAACCTTGTATGAATATAAAAATTTTAAAGAAAAACCAGTTGTTTTAAATGAGATAACATATAATTATAATAAAGAATTATTAGATAATGATTTAATTTTAGAATTAATTTTTCCAGAAAATCCAAATATAATATTTATATTAAGAGATCATAAAAATTCAAATAATGAAAATCCTGAACCTCAAGGTTATAAAGTAGTATTTTATTTAGGTCCTCAAGATTTTTCAAATTCAAAAAAATCATACAATGGATTAGGTTATGTTTTTTTTAGAAATATAGAAATAAAAACTATTAATGATACTAAATATTATATTTATTTGCCTTTTGCATTATGTTTTATTAGTGAATATCCTTATTTTTCAAATTTTGCAAGAATGTGTGAAGAAATTAAAAAAAAAATGTTTTATGAAAATTCAAGTGTTCCTATTGAAATATTATTATATAATACTGTTAAATTTACACCAAGTCCAATTGAAAATGATATTAGATTATTATTTGGAGGAATGTTAAATGAAGGTATTTCAAGTGAAAATAAAAAAATAACAATAAATACTTTAAAAGAACAAAAAGTTCCTGAAATTTGTTTTAAACAATTATCAGGATATCCATTTTTTGATATAAATTTAAGTATAATTTTTAATTTATTACCAACAGAAATAATAGTCGAAGTTTTTATTTTTACATTTTTAGAAAATGATATATTATTCTATAGTCAAAATATAGAAATTTTAAATACAATAATGTTTATATTTTCTAATTTTAATTATCCTTTAAATGATAGTATTTATTTTTGGCATATATTAAGTGTTTCAATACAAAATTTTTTATCAGGAAATTCTACTTTTGTTGGAAAAACATGTTCAACAATGATAGGAATAAATTCATCATATGATAGTAGTTATAAAACAACTCAAAGAATAAAAGAACATTTTGTTTTAGATATTGATGGAAAAAATTTTTTTTATGTTTATTGTAATGATAATGAAGAAACTAAAAAAATAATAGAATTACATGAATTTATTAAAAAAACAATGAAAGAAAAAACTAATGAAACAAATTCTAAATTTGATTTAGTTAAATATTTAAATATATTATTTAATGAATTAGAAGCAATTTCTAAAAAAATAACTGCAATTAATTATAATGTTGAACAACAATTTCCTGGTTTTTTTAAAATAGAAAGTTCAGAATATGAAAATGTTCAGGCTCAAAATAAGAAAATTCAACAAATATTTTATTCTTTTATTGTAAATGTTTTAAATTCTTTTTGTAAAAATGCAATTTCTATTTCTGAAAGAGGAGAAAATGAAGAAAGAGAACCTAGTATAATTTCAAGTGATAATTTTGCAGGAAGTGAAAAAAAAAATTTTAGAGTTACTATTATTGAAAATTCTGAAAATAAAAGTGATGATTTAAAAATATTATTTGAAAATAAATTTAAAGAAAGTTCTAAATATGGAACTTATATGATTAATTTTTTAATGTATCATGATTCTATTGATTTATATAAAATTCCTTTAATTTTTATTGATGAATTTATTTATTGGTTAATTAATTCTAAGGGTTCAAATTTAAGAGAATTTAATTATTTTGAATTAATTGATTCTTTATATATTTCAAATAAAAAAAAAAAAAAAAAGATTAATGAAAATATTGAAGATGCTCAAATTATAATAAATAATAATCAAAATCAAAAAAAAAATGAAGAAAAAAAAACAAATGAAATTATTGTTTCTTTTGAAACTTTTTTAAATGGATATGAAGATTCATTTAGAAAAATTATAAATAGAGAACAATCAGATTCAAAAATTTTTTCTAAAAAAGCTAAAACTCCAAGAAAATTAATAAAATATGGTAGAAAATATTTTCAATTAGATGATGATTTATTAGAAAAATATATTTATTTATTAAATAATACTGAAAAAGATAAAAATGATTTAATTAAATTATTCCCAACAATTAATTCAGTTTTAAAAACTCAAATAAAAGAATTTAGACAAAGTGATATAAGTGATAAAATAGAAAAATCTTTACTTGAAAGAAAATTTTTCAGTTCATATTGTTTAATAAAATATTCTTTATATAATATTTTAGTAATAATGATTGATTTATTAAATATTGATTCAGATTCAATAAATATATTAACAACTTTTTCTTCAAAAGCAAAAACAAGAGATAGAAAATATATGGTAATGATGTGTTCTGTTTTTTACCAATTAATGAAAAAAGAAGAAAATCCAAACAAATTAAAAATATTAAGAGATTGTATTAAAAAATTATCTGAATATATTACAAAAAATAAAATGTTGCCTAATGAAGAATTAGTTGATATTTTGAACAAAGAAGATAATAATAATAATAATAATAATAATAATAATAATAATAATAATAATAATAATAATAATAATAATAATAATAATAATAATAATAATAATAATAATAATAATAATAATAATAATAATAATGAATACAATGGTTATATTATATGTGATAATATAAAAGAAAAAAATGACGAAATAAAAGATGATGATATGGATTTAATAATAAGATATATAAAAAATGATTCAGAATTAAAAGATGAGAAATCAAGAAATGAATTTGAGAAAGAAATCTTTGCTTTAGCAGATAATAATGGGTATATTGGAGATTTTGAAAAAATAAAAATTTGTTTTGAAAAAGAAAATAATGATAGTTGGGTTCCTGTTTTTTCTCCAAAAAAAATATTTGTTCAGAGTAAAATAATTATTAATAGCTTTCTCAAATTTTTAAACTCAGAAAATTTGAATAAAAATGAGTTATTAGAAATTATTGTTAATCAATTATTTTATTTCAAAATTTTACCTATAGAAAAATGGACTGATTTTGAAAAAAATGAATTAAAAAAGTCTCATTTAATTAATATTAGAAAAATGTTAAAAAATTTTTATCTTCTTTTAAAAAATCATATTGGTATTAAATAAAAAATATAAAGAATAGTATAAAAAAAATTTTTATTTTTAAAAATCATTTCTTTGTTTTTTCAATACTATAAAAATATCTAATTATAGTAAATTTTAATTTAATTAAGATATAAATTAAATATGGAATAATTATAATAATAATGTTAAAATAAATATTAATTAATTTACCATTAAACTATATATATTAATTTATTCAAGTAATGGTATAAATCATTTATTTCAGAAATAAATTTAAATCATATATTTATATAACATATTTACAATAAAATTAAACCAATTCCAAATATCAAATTTATAAAGAAAAATATTTTTATCCTAAATTTATAAGTTATATAAATGAAAACCATACAAACAAATTAAACCTACAAATATATCTAAAACATTTATAAATAATATAAAATAAATATTCGTACGAAAAACCTTATTTAATAAGGTTTATAACTTTCATTATTAAAAATAGAACTTCGAGTTTTCCCCTTTCTACCATAATTTCTATCAGGACCAAATTCATCAACTAATTCTAAAATATCATTTTTATCTTTTTCTTCATTATTCTTTTCTTTTTCTTCTTTAATATTTAGATTTAATTTTAATTTATTTTTTTCAAATACATCATCTAATTCTTTGGGAAATAATTTAATTTTTAAATTATTTCTTTTATATCCACTTAATTTAGAAACTTCTTCTCCATTTGAATCATATAATTTAAAATGCATAAAATGATATGAAGATGGATTTTTTAATTGATTATTAAAATATTCTTGAAATTGATTTGATTTTGTATTATTGTTTTCATTTGTTTTATTTTCTTTTTGTGGTTCATTTGTAAAGTTTGTATGGCTTTCTAAAATTTTATTATTATTATTTTTAAAACTATTATTAATACTGTTCATTTTTTTATTAGTTTGTAAATTATTAATATTTCCTTTTGATAAAAATGTAATTTCATTTTTAGGAATGTAATTTTGATATATAAATAAATTTTCTCCAAATTTAATTTTATTTTCATCTAAATTTTTCCCAAGAGATTTTAATGAAGAATTAATAATAATTTCATCATTTTTTTTCTTATTATCATTATAATTAGTAACAGTATTAATATAATTATGAATTTTATGAAAATATTCTTTTTCATGTAATATTTTCATACTTTGAATTTTAGGTTTTGCTCTTTTACATTCAATTAATTTTCCATTTAAAATATGACAATTACCTTTTTTCATTATTTTATCAATTGTTTCTTTTTCATTGAAAATAATAAATCCAAAGCCTCTTGATTTTCCTGTTAATTTATCTGTCATAATTAATCCTTTTTCGATTTCTCCAAATTGACTAAAATAATTTAATAAATCTTTTGTTGTAAAAGTTGGTAATAAACCTCCAACAAACATTTTCCTTAAATATAAAGGAGAAGAATTTTTATTTTTATTACTGTAAAAAGATGAAAAAGTTAAATTAATATCATTTTGAAATTTTCTTTTTGTTATAATTTTATTTTTTAACTTTTCCTTGGTAATTGCTAATTTACAATTTATTTCTTTTCCTTTAATAATATGAGATGTTCTTAAAATATCTGAAATTTTATCTTTGTTTTTTAAAGTAATAAATCCGAATCCTTTTGAAAGTTCTAAAAAAATAGTTAAAAATATATTATACTTGTATCTTTCTCATCCATTATTTTACAATCTATAATAGGCCCAAAATTCCTTTCGAAATATTCTTTTAAATCATCTAATTTTTAAAAAAAAATATTTACTTTCTGTTATATCATTATTAATGCCTTCAATAAATATTTTATTGCTAAATTCATGAAAAAAAATATTAAATATTATTTATACTTTTGGAAACTTGCAGACATTCTTTTTATTTTTAATTAATTAAAACTATTGAAATTATAATTAAATAATTTTAAAAGAATTATTTTGTGGATAAGAAAAAAAAATTAATTTCTTTCAATATTAATTGATGTCCATATTTTTAAAAAATAATATTATTATATTAAAAAATAATGAATATTTATTATAATATTTTTTTCATATATAAAATGGAAAAATATGAGAAAAATTTTTTTGATATTTCTAAATACCAACATAAAAAAAATATAAAAATGGATAAAACATATCTTTTACTTATTTTAATTATTATAATTAATTATAATATTAAAAATAATAGAAAAATATAAATTAATCAAATCAAACGATTATTAAATAAAAAAGATGTAAGATAATCTTCCATTAAAATAAGCAGGAAAAATAATTTAACAAAAAACTAATTAATTTCTATAAAGTTATTTTTAAAAATAATAATAGTAAGATAATTAAATAAATTAATATAAATATGCAATAATCAATATAATAATATTTTAAATTTTCAAAAAACAAAAAAGTAAATTTTAAATAAAAAAAAAGGAAATTAAAATTACTTTAAATTTTTTTTAGATCCCAAAGAAGATTGAGAATTAGTTTTAGAACTTAATCCAGAAATAATAGAACTTAATCTTTTACTTTTTTTAGCTTCAATTCTTAAACTTTCTAATAAAGAAGGTTGAATTTTATTAATTTCACTTTTAGCAATATTAAAAACACAAATACTTTTAGAATTACCTCTAAAAGTAACTCCTCCATATAATAAAATAAGATCATTATTTAAAGGATAAATATTCATTAAACTTCTTAAATCATTTTCACTTCTATTAACATAATCTAAAACATTCCATCCATCATTAATATTTTGTAAATCTAAAAATTCAATATTATCAGAATAATTACCATCAACAATATTACCTTCAATACCAAACATAGAATAAATAATTCCTCTTGGTTTATCAAAATAAAAAATAGAATTAGCTCTTGGAATATTTAAAGGAGGTAAATTTAACCATCTATTAATTAAAGGATCAAAAATTTCAACAGTAAATTTATTTTCTCCTCCAAAAACCATAATGGTTTCAAAAACATCAGTATATATCATAGTATGATAAGATCTTGGTTCTTTCATATCCATTATTCTTCTAATTTTATTTTTTTTTCTTTCATATATTAATACATTTGCATATTCATTTGTTTCATCTCTTCCTCCTGAAATATATAATTTATCTCCTATTAATAAACTTCTACATCCAATTGGAAATTTAGTATATCCAAATGGATTTCTAGTTAATTTTACTGGTATTCTTAACATTTTATTATTTTTTTTTTCATATATTTGTATTTCATTTGTTCCTTCAATTGCTTTTCCAAAATCTATTTCATCTTCATCATTTACTTTTATCATTAAATCTGCATGTGATGATTGTAGTTCTTTTGTTATCATTTTAAAATTTTTTTCATATACATCTAAACAATGTAATGCAAAATATTTTTCTAATAATGGATTATTTATTATTACATCATCTTTATTATTATATGATATTTTTTGATTATCATTTGATATTGATTGACTTTGAGTTTTTGATATTTTTTCTTTATCATTTTGAGGTCTTTGACTAAATAATCCTTCAGCTCCTTTTTGTTTTGTATTTTCATATGTTTTTATTTGTTTTTCTACTTCTTTTAAATTTCCTTGTTTTTTTATCATATTAAATATTGCTTTTTTAAATGTTTCTATTTGATTATTATATTTATTTAATCTCTTATTTATATCATTAAAATGATCTTCTTTATCAAATTCATTTAATGTAGTTTGAAAATGAGATATTGGTATATTTTCTTTTGTTAAATTTTTTTCAGAAGGTGTTTGATTTACTTTTGAATTTTGTTTTGATAATTTTACATTTATTGCATTTTGATTTTTTTTATTTGATGTTGATACTGAATTATTTGTTGTTTCTATATTTTTTATTGTTGGAACGTTCAAATTTAAATTTGTTGAAAATAAAAGATTATCTAAATATTTTTTTATTTTATCAAAATCTTCATCTAAGTTATCTGAATAATTTTTTAAATCATCTTGTAATGATTCTGTTGTTAATTTTATTTCTTTTGATTTATTATTACATAAATTTACTATATCATAATTTAATAAAAACATTGTATTATTTGAATCTTTATTTGGATTATTTTTTGATATTCCATTATCATCTAAATTTAAAAATTTTTTATTCACATCAATATAATTTTTTAAATTTTTTTGAACAGTATCAATTTCATCTTTTAATTTATTTGAAATATTACCAAGTCCTTCAAAGAAAATATTAATTTCATCGAATTTTTCTTTTTTAAATTTTTCTATTTTTTTATTAATATCATCAATAAAAGTAACAACTTTATTAATTAATTCTTGTTTAATTAAATCAGGATTTGAAATTAAATTATTTGAATTAATAAATAATTCAAGTGGTTTAAACATTTCTTCAACTTTTGATGAAGAAAAGTTAAAATCATTCATTTTAATTAAAAGATGCTCTTGATGTTCTTTTAAACAACAATTTTGACAACAAGAAACTTTACAAGGAATACAATAATATTTTTCAGTATTTTCACATGTACAATTTGTATTTGTATTTTGAAGATTTGTTTTTAAATGTTGAAATATATCTAAGTTCTTGGTTTGTTCTTTTGGTTCAATTAATTCTTCTATTTTTATTTTATTTTTTGATAATTGATTATTTATTGACATTACTATTTGATATATTTAATGACTTATTTAATTTTTATTCATAATTTTAATTTAAATAGATTAAATTATCAAAAAATAACTTTTAAATTTAAATTACCAATAATAACCATTATTATCATTTTTATAACTAGTATCATTATTACTGAGAATCTTTTTAAGAAAAGGAACTTTAAAGAAAATATTTCTGATAATATCATGTTTAATATTTCCAGAAGTGAAATTATATCTTCCTAAAAATTTCATACAACTTTGGCAAAATTCATCAGAAGAAATTTTAGCAGGCATATAAACTTTATTCATTTCACTATAAACAGGTCCAATTTCAATATCAGTAAAATCTATTTTATTTTTAAATTCTTTTTGAATTGTTTCACAAAAAGCTTCAAGAAAAGATTTAGTTCCACAATAAATTTGATGATAAATAACTCTCATTTGTCCCATTTAACTTCCAGAAAAAACAATTAAAGATTTTTTACTTCTTTTTATCATTTTTTCAATTATAATTTTAGATAAAATTACAGGAGCTAAAGCATTAATAGTTATTTCATTTATAACAATTTGATAAGGCATTTTTAAGAAATTTCCTCCTTTTCCTAATCCAGCATTATTTATTAAAATTGCAATTTCTTCTCCTTTTATAATATCATTTATTTTATTATCTATTTCTTTTACTCTTTCTTCATTAAAAGGTGAAGCTAAATCTATATCTGTAAATATAATTTCAGCTAATGGAAATTCTTTTATTAAATCTTCTTTTGCTTTTTTTAATCTTTCTAAATTACTTGAAACTAATAATATTTTATATTTTTGTTTTATAAATTCTTTTGCAAATGATAATCCAATTGCTCCTGTTCCTCCTGTTATTATTACATATCCTTCTCCATAAATTTCTTTGTAATTTATTGGAGGTAAAAATATTTTTGAATCCATTTTATTAAAGTGTAAAGTTTATATAATAGGTATATTAAACCTATATAAAAACAGATACTTGATAAAAAAGAAAACATTTTTTTATTACAATTATTTTTTTCTCTATTTTTGTTATTTTATAATTTTATTTTTAATATTACTCTTTTAGTGTATCATTAGAGATTAATTTATTAAATTATTTTTTTTTGTTTTTTTGGTTAAATATAAAATATAGATATTATATTTAATATTTATGAAATAATAAAAATATTTTTTTATTTTTTCTCTTATTCTGTTTTTTTTTCTTCTTCTTTTTTTTCCTCTTCTATTTTTGTTTCTTCTATTTTTGTTCTTCTGTTTTTGTTTCTTCAGTTTTTTGTTCTTCTTTTTTATCTTCTTCTTTTTTATCTTCTTCTTTTTTCTCTTCTTCTTTTACTGGTTCTTCTTTTTTTTGTTCTTCTGTTTTTGTTTCTTCAGTTTTTTGTTCTTCTTTTTTCTCTTCTTCTTTTTTATCTTCTTCTTTTTTCTCTTCTTCTTTTTTCTCTTCTTCTTTTACTGGTTCTTCTGTTTTTGTTTCTTTAGTTTTTTGTTCTTCTTTTTTATCTTCTTCTTTTATTACTTCTTCTTTTTTCTCTTCTTTTATTGGTTCTTCTTCTTTTTTTTCTTTTATTGGTTCTTCTTTTTTTTCTTCTTCTTTTATTGTTACTTCTGATTTTTTTTCTTCTTCTTTTTTCTCTTCTTCCTTTTTTTCTTCTTCTTTATTATCTTTTGTTGTACTAATTTCACCTTCTTCACTTTTATCCTTTTTTTTCTCTTCTTTTTTGGCATTTTTTTTTTCTGGTTTCTTCTTAACTACTTTTTTAATTTGTTTACTTTCTTCATACATTTTGATAAAAATTCCAGTAATATTATCAGTAGATATTGGATTTTTTTTATTATCTTTTTTGACTAATCCTTCAATAAAAACAGATACAGAATCTGAAATTTTAATTCCATCATTTTTTTGTTTATTTTTTAATTTATCAAAAACAAATTTCCCAATTTTCGCATTAATATCTTCATTAACAGGTTCAAAAAATCCATCACATCCAATAACAACATAATCAACATCTTTAGTAGGAAAAGAAGTAATTTCTGGATTTGCAGTAATCATTTGATCTTGAGGTCTTAACCATTCATTCATTTTATATTCTAAATCTCCAAATCCTCTTGTAACATCTAAACAACCTTTTATTCTATTTCCTTCAATAAATCCTTCTGCTTGCTCTATTCTTTTTTTTTCTTCTTGATTATTACATTTATGATCTGTTGTTTTATATATTACATTACCATTTTTATCTAGAAGTAAACAACGAGAATCTCCTGCATTCGCTATAAATATATCATTTTCACCAAATAATACTACACATGCTGTTGTTCCACAAAAATATGCTATGTTACAATCTTCTAAATTTCGAGGATCAAATAAATTTTTAAAAGCTTTCATTTGATTTATGTCGTCTTTTGTTATTTTTTCATCCTCTTTTATTATTTCTTCTGATATTTTATCAAATTTTTCCTCCTCTTTTTTACGTTCTTCTATACTGTAATTAAATAATTTGTCATATACTTCTTTTTCTAATAAAGATTTGTCTAAGGATAAAAATGTTTCAGATAAGGCTTCTTGATATTTTTTATTCTTGAAATTCTCGTTTTCTAATAAAAATTTTAAAAAATTTTCTGATATATATTTTGATATTTCTACTCCACCGTGACCGTCACATATTCCAAATAATGATAAATTCTTTTCTTCTCCTATATTTATTGATGAAAAAAATGTATCTTCCATTGTTGGTCGATATCCTTGTATTGAACATATTCCATATTCTAAATCATTATTAAAGCCATCATCAATATTTTTTTCAAGATTAGGTGTACTTAAAGTTTCACCCATATTTTTGATTTTATTTCAAAAAAATAAAAAAATTTAAAATAAAATAATAATAAATAATAATAAAAAAAAATAACTTTAAAAAAAAAAACAAAGTTAAAAATTAAAAAAAAAAATATAAATAATAAAATATTTTTGTAACTCAAAAAAACAAAAAATTAACCCAAATAAAAAAAAAAATGTCAGAAGAAAACAACAACAACGAAATTTCAACTCCTCAAAAGGAAAAAAATGTAGAACCTCCAATACCAGATTCCGAAAACAATAACAATAATAATAATAACGAAGAAAATAAAAACGAAGAAGAGTTGAATAACCTAAAAACAGATTCGGTAGAAATGGAGACAGGAAACCAAGGGTCTACCCTTCAAATGGGAACAGTATATCCTCAATCAGAGGCAGTAGTATTACAAAGTTTATTTGAGAGAGGTGGAGCTGCAGTAAAACCAACAAAATTTTCAGTTGAAGTGATTGGAATTTATTCTCTTCCAGAATTCTTTTTAAAATTAGATACTTCTGGTGCTTGTGATTCATGGGAATATCAAGTAAAAGTCAGTGAAGCCACTGTTGGAAAAGGAAAAATGAATCCGAGAGAACCTACTGAAGAAGAAAAAAATGCTGAAGAAAATAAAAAAAAAGGACCTCCTAAAATTGATAAAAAAAATCCTGATGCTGTTAGAGAAGAAGAAGAAAGATTAGAAAAAATTAAAAAAGAAAAGGAAGAATATGAAAAAAATTTCTATGATGAATTACATAAATTAGAACCTATTAATCAATTTTATAAAATTAAAGAAATGGCTAATCAAGCAGAATGGGTTTCATTTAGTGATGAAGATAAAATAAATACAGTTGAATTAACTGGAGAATCACTTTTACAAATGGAAAATTGTATAAATGATAAAAAAAATATAATTATAGAAGTTAATAAAGTTCCTCCTCCTGATGAAGATCCTAAAAAAAGACCAAAACCTAAAAATATGAATCCTGATGAAATTATTCCTGTTTATACTGTTGGATTAGCTGATTTAAATGAATTTTATCATATTCCAGGAAAAAAAGAAGTTATTTTAAGAACACCTTTAATGTTAAAAGAAACTTATGATAAAAGAATTGAAAATAATATTATTCCTGTTTTTCAACCTTTTATTCCAGAAGAAAAAGATTTAATTGCTTATTTATTTGGTCCTCCTGTTGAAGAAAAAGGAAAAAAAGAAGAGAAAAAAGAAGAAAAAAAAGAAGAAATTAAAGAAGAAGAAAAAAAAGATGAAAATGAAATTGAATTAGATTATGTTGAAAAAGCTCATACATATGTTTATTATAAATTATCTTTTAGTGAAAGTATAAATCCAAAATTAAAAGGAATAAATGATGAAGCTCAACCTGTTGATTTAATTGAAGAAAAAAATGTTCCATTATCAGCTCCAAATGAAAAAGTAGATAAAATTGAAAAAGAAGAAATTAAAGAAAATCCAAATAATAGTCAACTTATTGAAGGAAGTAAAATTTTAGATGCATTAACTGGAAAAAATTTACAAAGTATTCCTGAAAATGAAGATATTGTTGAAGAAGAAAAAAAAGAAGAAAAAGAAGAAGAAATTAAACCTGTTAAACCTATTGCAGCTGATGAAATTTGTAATGATTTTAGAAAATATATTAAAATCTTTATTGCTTCTATTTGTAAAAATTATGATGAAACTATGGGAGATTCTTCTAAAAATCAAAATGTTAAAAGAGAAAAAGGAGGAAGTGTTTTAACTAATGTTAAAAAAGAAGAAAGAGATAAAAATATTAATAATTTCTTAGTTAAATTTATTGAAAATGGAAAAGCTGCAATGATAAAAGAAAAATTAAAAAAAATGATAACTAGAATTGCTGTTGAAAAATATAAAAAAAGAGTTAATATAAATGAAAAATTTGCAGAACAAAAAGATAAATTTTTCTCTTCTTTATATGCTTATATAAGTGATGAAATTAAATTAGGAATGGATGAATATTATCATTTAAAAAAAGATGAAATTCATGAATATATTTTATCATCATATGAACAAAGTAGAAGAGAAGTTAAAGCTTATGCAATGAGAGAAAATAAAGAACCTGAAGAAAGAAGATTATTACGTTTATCAAGAGAATATGATATTTTAGATGATTTAGAAACTTCAATGCAATATTATAAAAGTAGATTAACTTTAATTCAAAATAAAGAAAGTTGGTTAAATTTTGCAGTTTTAGCAAAAAAATTAAATTCTTTAATTGAAGTTGAAGAAGCTATTGGAAATTGTATTAGAATTACTAATGAAAGTCAAGAATTAGCTATTCAAAATGGTCAAACTTTAAAACCTGAAATTATTATGGAAGAATATCATTTAAAAATATTATTTGCTTCTATTAAATATTTAAAAGGAAGAATGAAAGATGCTATTGATTATATGATGAAATTATTAGATAAATATAAATTAAAAAATACTAATTGTATTTTTAATGCATTTTTAGCATTTTTATATCATGAACAAGGAAATAAATTATTATTTACAAAACATTATGAAGCTGCAAAAAGATTTAAAATGATTGAAATTGGTATAAATTTAAAAAAACCAAAAGTAAATCCAAAAGTAAAAACTGAATATAAAAGTCCAACATTACCAATAGAACAATGTGATAAAATATGGTATACATTAATAAGTTTTTTCAATTCATATGAATTTTTTGAAATAAGTGAAAAATTATTAGAATTTATAAATGAAGAAAATAAAAAAACAATACAATTTAAATTAGAAGAAGCAAAAATAAGATTATTCTTTAAAGATAATAACAGAGTAATAGAATTATGTGAAGAAATTCTTCAAACAGATGAAAAAAATTATCAAGCATGGGCATTAAGAGGACATGCATTTTTTTATTTAAATAATTTATTTGATTCCGAAGAATCATATGTAAAAGGAATAAAATCAAAGCCTGCAAATATAAAAAAATTTGATATAAAAATGTTAACTCGTTTAGGAATAATATATATAAGAAGAAAAACATGGAATGATGCAAAAACAGTATTTATGCATATATTAAAAGATTCTGTATTATATTCTTTTGCTTGGAGATATCTTGGTCTTGCTTTAACAAGATTAAATGAATATATTGCAGCTGAAGAAGCTTTAAATGAAGCTGTTTTATTAGATATTGAAAATCCTATTACTTGGGCTTATATGACTATGTTTTGCATTGATATTCATAGAAATGAAGAAGCTATTGAATGTATGAATGAATTAATTAAAATGAAATTTAATGATATTGAATTATTAAATGAAATTGCACAATTATTCTATAAAAATAATGATTTTGTTATTGCTTGTAATTTATATAAAAGAATTATCAATATTAATAAAAATTATATTGATGCTTATATTAAATTAGCCGAAATTTATTTTATGAAGTTTGATGAGGAAAAGAAAAAAGAATCTATTGAAATTTTACAAAAAGCTTTTGAAATTTCTACTGATGAAAAAGAAAAAAGTTCTATCCAACAATTAAAAGATTTCTATGAAAATCAAAGAGGAAATAAAATGATTGATTTGGATGATAATAATGATCATGAAATGCTTCAAATGAATTTAATGGAAGAATCAAATATAGGCGAAGGAAATGACTAATAAATAAACAAATAATATATTTTCATTAAAATTCATATTTTTTAAATTAAATATAATTCCTCTATACCTCTTTATATTTATTTATATACATGATATTTTTTATTTTTTAAAATTCATAATCTTGAAGTTCATAATTTTTATATTTATTTGAATTTATTTTTAACCTCTCTGAATTTATATTTTGATTTTTTTCTTCTATTTCTTCTATTTCTTCTTCTTCTTCTTCTTCATATTCTTCTTCATTTTCTTCTTCCTCTAATCCATCTTTTTCTTCTTCTAAATTAATAATATTTTCATCAGCAATTTGAATTTTTTTTGGTTTTTCATTGAAAGTATAAAATAAATAAAGTACATAAACTAAATATAAAGAAAGACTATAGAAATTGATTTCATATAAAATACTATAAATATTTTTTATTAAAGAACCATAATGTGAATATTCCTCCAAAATATTTACTATAACTAATAAAGAAGATATTACAATACATAAAATTAAATTTCCAAAAATTAAATATTGCATTTTATAATAAATTTCATATAAATCAATAGTTTTAACATTAGGAATATATATTGCTAAATAAGTATTAGATGATTCTAGTTTTTCACTAAATATTTCTATTATTTCTTTCATTCTATTTTCAATAAATGTATAATAAGTAATAATAAAAATTAATAAAAGACATATTTTAATATACTTTAAAGAAAATATGATATCACTATTAAAAATTTGATATGGAAATATTATTATAATAAAAAATAAATGAAATACCCAAAAATAATCAAATTCAAAATAAACATCACAATCAAAAAAATCATTCCCAAATATAAATTTATTAGCTTGTTTATTTAAATAATAATATTCAAGAACATTTAAAAAAAACTTAATTAAAGTTGGAACTAAATTTATTTTATAGGGATTCTCACTATCATAAAAAGTTTTAAATGCATATATCTCAAAAAAATTTGTTAAACAATGAACAATAATTAATGTAAATTTATTATTCAAAATCAATCTTCCCTTTTTAAACCTATATTTTAAAAACAAAAAAGAAACCAAATAAAAAATGATTCCAAAATATGCAATAAAATAATTAAATTTTATTGTGAAATTATTGTTTTCCATTAAAAAATTAAAAAAAAATTAAAATTATTGTTTAAAAATAATTGAAGATTATTTTATCCTTGAAATTTAAAAAAAATATTTTTAAAAATTTTTTTAGAATAATAATATATTGTTTATTTTGAAAAAAATTATTGTTATTTTTATTTAAAATTGTTCAATTTAAAATAAGAACATTTATATTTTTTAATGAACAATTTACACTTATTTTTCTTTATTATATAAAACAATAAATAAATTAAAAAGTTTTTAAATGGTTAATTGTAATTCAATAAAAAATATTATAAGAAAAGTGGATCTTTTTGGAACATTTATTTCATTTAGAGTAGACCAAGAAATTCAATATAAAAGTTTAATAGGAGGAACATGTACAATAATTTATATTGTAGTAGCATTAACTTATATTTTATATATGGCAATTCCTTTTTTGCAAAGGAAAGAAGTTACTTTTACTTTTTCAAATAAAATAATAAGTACAGGTCCATTTGTTAATTTATCTAATTCAAATTTTATTTTTTCATTTGGTCCTTTATATTCTGAAGATGCAGCTTCTGCAATTGAAGATACACTAAAATATTTTACTTATACTATAAATATAACAGAATGGATTGGAGTTGATGATTTATTTTCTAAAGAAATTACTTTTAATTATTGTAATTTATCAGATTTTCCTTCAAGTTTAGAAGAACAATTTGAAATTAATGAATTAAATGAATTATATTGTCCAATAATAACAAATTCTTTAAATTTTTCTTTAGATGGTTTATATACTGATGATTATTATAAATATATTAATATCAATATGTATTTATCTAATTATGCAAAAGATAATCTTGAAGAAGTAAAAGATTTTCTAAATGAAAACCCACTTTTAATGTCTATTTTTTTTGTAGATTCAGCTATAGATTATGAAAATAGAAAACAACCTTTACCAACATATATCAATTATATTACAAAAGATATAGATATTAATTATATAAAAAAATCAGAAATTTTTCTTTCTTCTTTAGAATTTTTAAATGATGAAAAATTTTTCTTTAATTCTAACTCAATAATAAAAGAAATAATGTTTGATCGTTCTGAAGATTCCTTTAGATATGTAAGTGAAAGAGAAATTGAAATTGATGATGAAGGAATGATATATTCATTTGAATTAAAAGTAAGTCCAAAAGTAACAAATTTAAAAAGAAAATATCAAAAAATACCAGAATTTGTTGCAAGTTTATCTGGATTATTAAGTTTTCTATTAGTTGTTATGGTTGTTATTGCAAATTTAATTGAAAGAAAAGCAATTAATCAAAAATTAATTCATAGAATGCTCAAATTTAATGGAAATAAATTTATTGATATTGATTATTTAATAAATAAATTTAAATATTCTCCAAAACAAAAAATAACTACTACTCCAAGAACATGTGAAAAAAAAACTAAATTTAGTGATTTTCCTGTTTTAATAAATAATTCAATTTCAACATCAGAACAAGATAATATTACTTCAGGATTACATAAAGTTAATATGGAAAGTGTACCATATAATGAAAATATTTCAGATGATAGTGATAAAAATTTAAGAAAAAATGCATTATTAACTAAAAATAATAAATTAAATTCTTTAATAAATGTTAAAATTATAAAACATCAAAAAAAAAGAAAATCAGCACAATTAGGCAATACAGAAGATTTAAGATTAAAAACAGATCAATTGTTATTAAAAGGCGATCAATTAAAAGAAGAAGATTTAGTTAATTTATCTATGCTTCAAATTATTTGTAATGTTTTTTGTTTTTGGTGTTCGCCAAGATTGGCAATTAAAAGATTATTGTTAAGTCAAGCAGAAAATAAAATAAATTATTATATGGATATTATTACTTATATAAAAACAGTTCAAGAATTCGAAGTTTTAAAAGATATGTTATTAGATAAAAAAAGTTTAAGATTATTTGAATATTTAAGTAAATCTGCTATGAAAATTGTAAATAATCAATTTGTTTTTTGTCATCGTTTTGGAAAAGAAAATATTCCTTTTAAAACTATAAATAAATCAGAAATTGATAATTTATATAATTCTTATCAATCTATGAAAAATGATAAATCGAAGTTAACTAAAGATAAACAAAAATTATTAAATTTTATTAAAAATGAAATTGATTTTTTTGACACTTAGATTTATAAATATTTAAAGAATAATAATAATATTGAATAAATAACTAATAATTTTTTTTTATAAATATTAAACAAGATGTTTCATTTGTCTCATTCTATTAGTAAATTCTCCAATTATAACAATTAATCCTCCAATTTTTCTAAATTTAAAGAATAACATTATAAAAATTTCCCAAACAAATTCAAAAATTAAAATATCACTTCCAATAGTTACTAAATAAGCAATAAAGAAAGTTTTTTTCTGATAATAATAAACAGGACAAAAAGTAAAAGAAAAATGAAAACCAATAATAATATAAATCCATTGAATTAAAACACCTAAGAAATTCCACCAAAATCTATGATTAACTAATAAATCCATATTCTTTCATTATTATTAAACCTCTATTAGATTTAACAGATTTATATAATTTTCTAAAATCTTTTTCACTAATATGAAACATAAAAGCAGGTAAATGAATTAAAATACAACTTCCAATTTCACTTACAATTATATATAAAATAAATAAAACTATTTCTCCTTTATTTTTATCATTTAATATTTGTTGATTTTTATCTCCAGTAAAGAAAATAACTAAAAAGAATCCATAAAGTGCAATTTGAGCAACAAAATTTCCAACTCTTTTATATCTATTATAACATATTGAAAATCTAGCAAATAAAGTAAGAATAATATATCTATTTGAAATATTTTTACAATAAAAATCATATGGTTTTAAATTTAATTTATTATATTCATATAATTGTCTTTGATAAGTTAAATTTGATTCTAATTCTGGTAATTCTTCTAAATATTCTTTTGGTGTATTTTCATAATCAATTTCTGGTTTTTCATTTATTATAGATAAATCTTTTTCTTCAATTTTTTCATCATTTAAAGAAGCTTCTTCTGTACTTATAATTTTTTCAGATTGTTTTTTTTTATTAAACATTTTTAATTTACTTGTTCTTCTTTTTCCTTTTGGAAAATAAGGTTCACTATCATTTTCATTACTTTCTGTAGAATTACTATAAGATTTCTTTTTTTTTAATTTTAATTTTTTATTTGTATAATATGATTCTTCACTTTCTTCTTCTTCACTTTTACTTTTTGAAGATTTATTTTTTGAAGATTTACTTTGAGAATATTTACTTTGTGATGTTTTACTATTAGAAGATTTACTTTGTGATTTTTCTTTTAAAGATTTTTTTTTTGTTTTTGATGAATAATCTTCATTTTCTTCTTCTTCTTCTTCATAACTTTCAGAAATTATATCTTTAGTTTTTTTTTTCTTTGGATAATCTTCACTTTCATAATCATTATATTCATAATCTTCATCATCATTATTACTTTCAGAATAATTATCTAAATATTTATTTTTTTTTGAAGAAATTTTTTTTGGAGGATTTGGTTCAAAAAATCCTTTTTTTTTGTCTGATTCACTTTCTTCTGAACTTGAATCATTGATTTTTCTTTTTTGTTCTCCAAAAAATGTATGAGAACTAGGTAAAGAATCTTTTCTTTTATGTTTAACTTCATCTTCAGAATTTTCTGGGGAATTATGTTCTTCTTTATTTATATTTTTTTTATTATATTGATTAAAAAAATTTCCTTTTTTATTTACTTTTTTCATTGATTTTATTTCTCCTCCTAATGTTGTTATTTCTTCTGTTGTAGCTTTATCCAGAAAATTATTATTTATCTTATTTCTTCCAAATACATTTTTTTCTTTTGTTATTTTATTTGCTAAATTTATCACATCTAATTCTTCATGAACATCTAATGTTGGCTTTTCTACATTAAAATCCTTATTTTTTGACTTTTCTTCTGTTTTTAATATATTTTTTATTTCATTTGATAAATATAAATCCCGTTTTACTTTATATGTTCCTAAATAAGGTAAATTAATTTTTAAAATTGATCTACTTAAAAAGTTTAAAAGTTGTAATCGTTTCAATATAAATTTTTCAATAAATTTATAAATTAATATCATAAGGAAATAAAAAGCAATTAATATAATAAAAATATAGAAACCATAATTTCCTTTATAATTAGGACCATATTTATATAATTCAAAATGGGCTAAATAAAAAAATCTTGTATTTACTTTAAAAACTCCTTTAACATCATAATGTTCAAGAACAAATTCAGAAAAATCATTTTCAAGTAAATTCTGTTTATAACAAACAGCATAATTATCATCAGTATAATTTGCATAATCTAAAATAGAATAATCTAATTCTAAATTATATTGTCTTTTTGGTTCAGATTCTAATTCATAATATTTACAAGATAAATTAAAATTAACAAAATAATCTTTTTGTCTCTCTTTAGTAGTTGAATTATCAACTTTTCCATTTGGAGCAATATAAACAGGATCATTAAATATAGAACCAGTCATAGAATATTGAT
>JAJJKW010000339.1:0-44689 GCA_023805745.1 Isotricha sp. YL-2021b | reverse complement strand
TTAAAAAAGAAATTAATAATAATGATGAAATTAAAAAAGAAATTAATAATAATAATGAAATTAAGAAACATGTAAATAATGATAATATTATGAAGAATATTAGTAATAATATTAAAAAAGAAGTTAATGATTATATTATAAGAAATTATGAAGATAATAATAAGGAAGAAAAAAAGAATTTTTATGAAGAAGATAAAGATAATATTTTAGTTGATAAGAAAGGAAAAGAAGGTAAAATTTTTGAAAAAAATAATAATATAAAGATTTTAAAAGAAAATAAACCTATTGAAAGAATTAATAATCACCCTATTAAAAAAAACAATAATGAAGATATTATAAATTGCTTATTTCCAAGTTCAGAAAGAGAAAATAAATTTAAAAACTTTAATCCAAATGAAATAAAAAATAATTTTTCATTACAAATAACATTTAAAAATCAAAAAAGTAATTCTCCAGAAAATTTACATTTTAAATCCCATAATCAAAATGAAATAACAAGAAATTTTCCAAAGATAAAATTTGGAAAAAATCAATTATCAAAAATAGGAGAAAAAAATATAACAGATTTTAATTCAAAAAAAAATTATTATTATCATGAAAATAGTCAATTAGGAAATGTAAATCCTAATTTTGTTTCTCTTCTTCCAAATGGTCAATTAGCTGGAGCTAAAAATTATCTTAATGAAGATAATGATAAATATAATTTTGGAGTTAAAAATAATTATAAAAAAGATTATAAAGAAAAAAATTATAATATTAAATCTCTACAAAATAATCCTATTATTGAAGAAAATGAAAATGAAAATAATAATATGAATAATAATTATGGGAAAAATAAAAAAAAATATGAAAATCAAATTCAAAAATTATCAATGTTATATTTTGGAAAAATTGAATATAATAAACCTAAAACACATAATTTAAATTATAATCAAAATAAAAAATATACTTATGGAACTTATTATAGTAGTAATCTTCAAAAAAATCATTTTCCTAAAAAAAAAAATAATATTCAATTACCACAAATATATAAATTATATGGAAATTCTTCTTTATATGGAACTAAAAAAGAGAATTATTTTCCATTAAATCAAAATTTAAAATTTTATTATTAATGAACTAAAAAATTTTTTTACACATAAATAAATTGAAAAGAAAATTATTTTGTTTTAGATAAATATAATATAATTTATTAATAGTATTTAATAAATTAAAAATATTATATTCCAAATATTCACAATTTAATTTTAATAAACTTGGTATTATTATTATCATAAAATCTCAAAAAAATGGGAATAGGGAGTTATACTACTATAAATTTTTTCTATTGTAATTTTTTTTGAATTTTATAATTACTCCATCTTTGTTTTATCCAATTTTTTTATTTTTTTTAGACCATTAAATTTTTGTATCTGTTATCAAACACTTTTTTTGTGTATCCAATATATTTTTGTTTTCTTTATATTATTTTCCAATAAATTGTTCCAAAACTGAAAAAAATATATTAATTAAAATTATAAAAAACAAAATGATAATGGAAAAAGAGTTTTTTTCTTTCAACAATATAAATTAATATATGTAAAATATTTATTGGTTAATAATATTATGTTAAAACATGATTTAATATATAACTTATTTTCAAGTATTTTTTCAAGTTATATTTTACATTTTATTAAATGAATAACTTTTTATATTAAATAAATTTAAAAATTGATTGTTTTAAATTTATTAAGAGTTTTAAATAATTATTAATATTAAGCAATTATATCTGGAAATAAAAATTAAATTATTAATTTTTTAAAATTTAAAAACTTCTTCCATTTATTATAAAAATTTGAAAATTCTTCAAGATTTATATAGTTATTTTTTGAAAATGATATAGATTCTTCATTCGATTGATTGAATTTATCTGCTAGAATAATCTATTTTTATTTATAAAAATTTTTTCATAAAAATTCAAAATGAAAATTTCAAAATTATCATTCCAAAGTTAAAAACTCTATTAAATCTTTATATTTATTGTTGAAGTTTATATTAAACCTAGTTTTTTAAATTGAGAGAAAAAAATCTAAATAAATTTTTCAGTTTTTTGTCTTATTTAATATTTGATTTTAATAAATTAAAAATAGTTTAATACTTTTTAATTAAGTTTAATTAAAATAAATTCAGTTTACAGAAAAAAATAATAAAAGGAATGATAACAATATTATCAATTCAATTTACCTGTTTAAAATATAAGTATAAGTCACATTAGAAAGAAAAAGAGAAATCAAATATTTTGCATTTTATTTTTCTTGTTATTATTTTAGTTATCTTTTAAAAAATTGATAAATATTTTTCAAACTTTCCACTTTTTTTCCAAATTATTAAGGAATTTGTTCAATATTATAAAATCATAATATAATATTTCCCTTATTTAGATAAAAAATGTTATGTTAAGTTTCTAAATTTTTTAATATTTTTTTAAAAAAAATAATTTATAATTTTTATAATTTTAAAAATAAAAAAATAATAAAATGATATATTAAATGTATTTATGATATTAAAAAATTAGGAAAAAAATTTTTAATAAATTTAAAACAATAATATATCATATGAAAAAATAAATAATTTTAAATATGAATTTTTTAAAATAGGAAAAACTCTTAAAATTATTATATTAGTTGATTTAATCAATCTCAAAGTAATGTTTTATAATTGTTCGTCATTAATTTCATTAAATTTATCTAATTTTAATATTAATAAAGCTAAAGATATGAATTATATGTTTTATAATTGTCCATCATTAACTAATATTTTTGAATAAATTTATTCAAACTATAAAAGTAAAAAAACACACACCATTATATTATATGAATTAGACTAAAATAAAATAAAACAATTAAATTGAATTTCTAATAATTATTAAGAAATAATATAATTGATAATATATTGTTCAGATTAAAAATAAAGAAGGGATAAACAATTAAAAATGTTTTGAAAATTTTTTCTTTTCAAAATTTCTAAAATTATTCATTTCAATATTATTAAATTATTTATTGTTTTATTGAGTATAAATACTAATAAAACTAGAATAAATTTTTTTAAGCATAAAACTTTTAAAACCACATTAAAATATAATTAAAAAATTTTTATTTTTAATAAAAATAAAAATTTTTTAATTATATTTTAATGTGGTTTTAAAAGTTTTATGCTTAAAAAAATTTATTCTAGTTTTATTAGTATTTATACTCAATAAAACAATCAATTATTTAATAATATTGAAATGAATAATTTTAGAAATTTTGAAAAGAAAAAATTTTCAAAACATTTTTAATTGTTTATCCCTTCTTTATTTTTAATCTGAACAATATATTATCAATTATATTATTTCTTAATAATTATTAGAAATTCAATTTAATTGTTTTATTTTATTTTATTTTAGTCTAATTCATATAATATAATGGTGTGTGTTTTTTTACTTTTATAGTTTGAATAAATTTATTCAAAAATATTAGTTAATGATGGACAATTATAAAACATATAATTCATATCTTTAGCTTTATTAATATTAAAATTAGATAAATTTAATGAAATTAATGACGAACAATTATAAAACATTACTTTGAGATTGATTAAATCAACTAATATAATAATTTTAAGAGTTTTTCCTATTTTAAAAAATTCATATTTAAAATTATTTATTTTTTCATATGATATATTATTGTTTTAAATTTATTAAAAATTTTTTTCCTAATTTTTTAATATCATAAATACATTTAATATATCATTTTATTATTTTTTTATTTTTAAAATTATAAATATTATAAATTATTTTTTTTAAAAAAATATTAAAAAATTTAGAAACTTAACATAACATTTTTTATCTAAATAAGGGAAATATTATATTATGATTTTATAATATTGAACAAATTCCTTAATAATTTGGAAAAAAAGTGGAAAGTTTGAAAAATATTTATCAATTTTTTAAAAGATAACTAAAATAATAACAAGAAAAATAAAATGCAAAATATTTGATTTCTCTTTTTCTTTCTAATGTGACTTATACTTATATTTTAAACAGGTAAATTGAATTGATAATATTGTTATCATTCCTTTTATTATTTTTTTCTGTAAACTGAATTTATTTTAATTAAACTTAATTAAAAAGTATTAAACTATTTTTAATTTATTAAAATCAAATATTAAATAAGACTAAAAACTGAAAAATTTATTTAGATTTTTTTCTCTCAATTTAAAAAACTAGGTTTAATATAAACTTCAACAATAAATATAAAGATTTAATAGAGTTTTTAACTTTGGAATGATAATTTTGAAATTTTCATTTTGAATTTTTATGAAAAAATTTTTATAAATAAAAATAGATTATTCTAGCAGATAAATTCAATCAATCGAATGAAGAATCTATATCATTTTCAAAAAATAACTATATAAATCTTGAAGAATTTTCAAATTTTTATAATAAATGGAAGAAGTTTTTAAATTTTAAAAAATTAATAATTTAATTTTTATTTCCAGATATAATTGCTTAATATTAATAATTATTTAAAACTCTTAATAAATTTAAAACAATCAATTTTTAAATTTATTTAATATAAAAAGTTATTCATTTAATAAAATGTAAAATATAACTTGAAAAAATACTTGAAAATAAGTTATATATTAAATCATGTTTTAACATAATATTATTAACCAATAAATATTTTACATATATTAATTTATATTGTTGAAAGAAAAAAACTCTTTTTCCATTATCATTTTGTTTTTTATAATTTTAATTAATATATTTTTTTCAGTTTTTGAAACAATTTATTGGAAAATAATATAAAGAAAACAAAAATATATTGGATACACCAAAAAAATGTTTGATAACAGATACAAAAATTTAATTGTCTAAAAATAATAAAAAAATTGGATAAAACAAAGATGGAGTAATTATAAAATTCAAAAAAAATTACAATAGAAAAAATTTATAGTAGTATAAGTCCCTATTACCATTTTTTTGAGATTTTATGATAATAATAATACCAAGTTTATTAAAATTAAATTGTGAATATTTGGAATATAATATTTTTAATTTATTAAATACTATTAATAAATTATATTATATTTATCTAAAACAAAATAATTTTCTTTTCAATTTATTTATGTGTAAAAAAATATTTTAGTTCATTAATAATAAAATTTTAAATTTTGATTTAATGGAAAATAATTCTCTTTTTTAGTTCCATATAAAGAAGAATTTCCATATAATTTATATATTTGTGGTAATTGAATATTATTTTTTTTTTTAGGAAAATGATTTTTTTGAAGATTACTACTATAATAAGTTCCATAAGTATATTTTTTATTTTGATTATAATTTAAATTATGTGTTTTAGGTTTATTATATTCAATTTTTCCAAAATATAACATTGATAATTTTTGAATTTGATTTTCATATTTTTTTTTATTTTTCCCATAATTATTATTCATATTATTATTTTCATTTTCATTTTCTTCAATAATAGGATTATTTTGTAGAGATTTAATATTATAATTTTTTTCTTTATAATCTTTTTTATAATTATTTTTAACTCCAAAATTATATTTATCATTATCTTCATTAAGATAATTTTTAGCTCCAGCTAATTGACCATTTGGAAGAAGAGAAACAAAATTAGGATTTACATTTCCTAATTGACTATTTTCATGATAATAATAATTTTTTTTTGAATTAAAATCTGTTATATTTTTTTCTCCTATTTTTGATAATTGATTTTTTCCAAATTTTATCTTTGGAAAATTTCTTGTTATTTCATTTTGATTATGGGATTTAAAATGTAAATTTTCTGGAGAATTACTTTTTTGATTTTTAAATGTTATTTGTAATGAAAAATTATTTTTTATTTCATTTGGATTAAAGTTTTTAAATTTATTTTCTCTTTCTGAACTTGGAAATAAGCAATTTATAATATCTTCATTATTGTTTTTTTTAATAGGGTGATTATTAATTCTTTCAATAGGTTTATTTTCTTTTAAAATCTTTATATTATTATTTTTTTCAAAAATTTTACCTTCTTTTCCTTTCTTATCAACTAAAATATTATCTTTATCTTCTTCATAAAAATTCTTTTTTTCTTCCTTATTATTATCTTCATAATTTCTTATAATATAATCATTAACTTCTTTTTTAATATTATTACTAATATTCTTCATAATATTATCATTATTTACATGTTTCTTAATTTCATTATTATTATTAATTTCTTTTTTAATTTCATCATTATTATTAATTTCTTTTTTAATTTCATCATTATTATTAATTTCTTTTTTAACTTCTTTTTTATTATTATCTTTTTTAGAATCATTAGTATTATTTTCTTTTTTAAATTCATTATTAATTTCTTTCTCATTTTCTTTATTTAATTCTTTCTTTTTTTCATAATTTAATTCATTCATATGTTTATTATTTAATTCTTTTATGATATTATTTTTATTAACTTCTTTCTTTATTTCATTATTATTAATTTCTTTCTTTATTTCATTATTATTAATTTCTTTCTTATTTTCATAATTGTTTTCCTCCTTAACATCATTATTATTAACTTCTTTCTTAATTTCATCTTTATTAATATTATCCGTTATATAATCATCATTATTATTATCCTTTATATATTCATCATTATTATTATCTTTTATATAATCATCATCATCATTCTCATTTTTTTCATTAATTTTTTTATTCTCTTCCTTATCATAATAATCATTATTACTAA
This sequence comes from Isotricha sp. YL-2021b, assembly GCA_023805745.1. NCBI lineage: Eukaryota > Ciliophora > Litostomatea > Vestibuliferida > Isotrichidae > Isotricha > Isotricha sp. YL-2021b. Next base: position 37,931 of record JAJJKW010000339.1, on the reverse strand, counting down.
AATCATTATTATCTTCAAAATTATTATTTTTAAAATTCTCTAAAAACTCATTATTATCATTATTTTGATAATTATAAAAAGAATCTTCTTCATTAAAATCTTCAAAATATTCATCATTTAAAGCTTCTTCTCCAGAAATTCTTTTCCTGGGATCTAACATAAGTAATTTTTCCATAAATTTAATATCTTTTAAATCAACTTTTCCTAAATATCTTCCAATAAGAGTTTCTGATTTTTTAACAAATAAAAGATCTTTCCCGAAATAAATAGGATTATTATAGAACATTTGTATTAAAGTTTCTGGTAAATTACCAAGAATTTTAATAATACAATCAATTTGATCTAATTCATTTTCTCCTGGAAAAAGAGGATTTCCATCAATTAATTCTCCCATAATACAACCAATACTCCAATAATCAACTTCAGGACCATAAATTCCATTACTTAAAAGTAATTCTGGAGATCTATACCATCTTGTTGCAACATAATCTGTCATTTGATCTATATTATTATTTTCTTCATTTAATATTATTTTTCTTGCAAAACCAAAATCACATAATTTTAACTTTAAATTATTATCTATTAATAAATTTTCAGGTTTTATATCTCTGTGAATTATATTATTTTTATGAAGATATATTGTGGCTTTTATTAATTGATATATTATTTTTTTTATTATTTTTGGATTTAAACCATTTGGACTTTCTTGAAGAAGTTCTAATAAGTTTTTTTCTATATATTCAAATACTAAATATAAATTTCCTTTATGTGTAAATGCTTCTTTAAATTCTACTATATTTTCATGCTTTAATGATTGTAACATTGTTAATTCACGTTTCATTGTTTTTTGAGTTAATTCATCTTCAATTTCTTTAAATTTTTTTATTGCTACATATTCATTTGTTAATTTATTTCTACATTTATATACTACGCCATATGCTCCTTCTCCTACTATTCCTAAAACTTCGTATTTTTTTTGCATTTTTTTTTTTGTTTTTTTTTAAGTTTTTTTTTGTATGTGTTTTTTTTTATTTTTTTTAAATTATTTTTAGATATTTTAAAACATTAAAATATTTAAATTTTTTTTAATATTATTTCAATTAATATATTATTTGGTTTTTTTTTAAATTTTATTAGTGAATAAAATTTATAAATCCAATTAAAAATTTATTTATATCATCAAAAATGATATTTTATTTTTCAATAATACCTTTAATAACAAAAATACCAGAAAGTAATCCAATAGGACAAATAATCATTAACATAAGGACACTACCAATATTTTTATAATGATATTTATCATAATTATTTCCTTTAATATATAATAATCCTGGAATTAAATATGAAATAATAACAGTACAAAAACTTCCAATTAAACTTAAATAGTCAGAAATTGATTGAAAACTAATACTAATTAAAGTACTTAAAGTTAAAGTTATAAATGTTATTGTATAATTTACTTTATTTGAAAAATTTATATTATCAATATTTAATAAAGAAAGAACAGTAAATCTATATGTATCATAATTAGCAGAAATTTTAGCAAAAACAGTAAAAAGAAAAAATATTTGTCCAATTGTCATAAGAAAATCATTTTTAAATATTTTTCTTCTTTCAATAATTAAATCAGGAGTATTAATTGGTTGAGTTAAATAACCAGAAAAACCTATAATTAAATAACAAATAATATTATTAATCATTCCTGTAATAAAAACTTTATTAATTCTTTTTTTAGTAGGATTTTTTAATGATGTTATTATTGGAAAAACTCCAGCTTGACAAGAAAAACCATAAAATAATGTTGTTATACATTTTACAAATTGAAAATCTTTTCCAAAACTTTTTTTAATATTAAATATATTTATATTTTTTCTTGTATAATCATCATTCCACCAATAATAAATAAAAAAAGGACTTTCTATTAAAACAATAAAAATTAAAAAAAAAATAGAAAGAATTCCAAAAGTTGAAACATATCTCATTTTAGAAATATTTTTTAAAAGACACATTGGAATTATAATAAATAAACATAAACTATAAGAAGTAAAAAATTTCCATTTAAATTGTTTCCAAAAACTATATTTAACAAAAGAATTAATATCTTTATAACCATAACCACCAATTTCATTTATAATTCCTCCTAATAATTTATATAAAATTACATTATAAACTGTAACAATTCCAAATTGATTAAAAGCAGTTGTTATTCCTAATATAACTCCTAATTTTTTTCCATAAATTTTTTCTACTAAAATATCATATTTATTAATTTTATATTTTGAATATAAAGAAGATAATAAAAGTAAACTCCATAAATTTGCTAAACCTGAAAAAATAATTACAAAAGGAGAAATTATTATTGACATATATGAAATTTTTTGAGGAACTGCTAAACTTGTTGAACCTAATGATAATATTAATAAACTAAATAATGCTCCTTTAAAAGAATTTTCATCAATTTTTAATAATTTTTTATAAAATGGTTTATGAGTATTTATATAAGTTTTTATTGGAATTACCTCAGTGTCATTTTCTCCTGTAGATTTATCTAATTGAGAAATTTCCTCTGACATTTAGAATTTAATATATTATATTTTAAAAAATAAATTATGATAATTAATTGAATTAAAAATTTAAGTTATTCATTCATTATTTTTTTTTCATAAATTTTAAAATAATTACTATTATAGAAAATTTTCTTTTGTAAAACAATACTAAAAAAGAAAAAATAATTATTAAAAAACAAAGGTAAAAAACAAAAAAATAATAAAATATTTTCTATTTTAATCTTTTTATCAAATAAAAAATGGGATTATGTTCTTCAACAAAAAAAAATAGAAAAAATGTTTATCAAATTTCTAATGAAGGAATACCATATTCACTTTCCTTTGGAACAAAATATACAAAAGAAGAATATATATTTAACAAAAAAATTGATGAAATTATTAATAAAGAACATGAAAATTTAACTCAAGAAGTAGAATTATATTTAAAAATGTTTGAGATAAAAAGTCCTAAAAATTATAAAATAAATGTTTCAATTTGTAATAATAAAAAATTAGCTCATTTTGAAAATTTAGGTCATACTGAAGAAATTTCAGGAGAAATAATTAATTTTGAAACTGTTTTTAATTTTAATTTTTATTTTGAAAAAGAGCAAACATTAAAATTAAATATTTTAGAAGAAAATAAACCTTTAATTGAAATGACTTTTTCTATTCCAATTATAATGACAAGTCGAAACCTTTCTTCTACAAAAAATATTGAAATTAATGGAGAAATTTTTGGTGTGTTAGAATTACAATTAAGAGAAAAAGAAAAATCATCTTTACAACAAATATCACAATTTTTAATAAATATAGAGTTAATTGATGATTTAAGCAAAGAATATTTCTTATTATTTAAAAAAAAAAATAAAATTAATGGAAATTGGATAAATTCATATAAATCTAAAAATTTTATTTTAACAAATAGAAGTTATTCATTTTCTTTTAATATTAATTCCTCAATTTTATGTAATTTAAAAAATGAAGGAATTTTAATAGAATTACATTCAAATAGACTAAATGATATAATAGAAGGATATTCTCAAATATCTCTTGAAAATTTAGAAAATTTAAAAGAAACTCAAATAATAATATATAAAAATTTATCTTCTTCTGAGCAAATAGGTAAATTAATAATAAATTACAATATAAAAAATAAAAAATCATTTATAGATTATTTAAAAAGTGGATTAACAATAAATTTAAATATTGCAATTGATTATACATCATCAAATGGTTATCCAAATAACGAAAATTCATTACATTATATGTATGGAAAAGAACCAAATGATTATGAAAAAGCAATTTTTTCCTGTGGTTCAATAATAGCATTTTATGATAAAGATCAAATTTTTCCTTGTTTTGGTTTTGGAGGAATAACAGAATTATCAAAAGAAAGTTTCTCATTGTTTTAATATTAATTTTGAAGAATCTCCTGATATTTATTTAATAGAAAATGTTATTCAAAAATATAGATATTCATTAAATAAAGTGAAATTATTTGGTCCAACTTATTTTTCTGAGGTTATACAATTTATTATGAATAAAATTTATGAAAAAAAAAATAAAATTAATAATAGTAATAATAATAATTATGAAATATTAATGATTTTAACAGATGGAATAATACATGATATGGAAAAAACTATAGAATTAATAATTGATTGTGCATATTTACCTTTAAGTATTGTTATTATTGGAATTGGAAAAGCTGATTTTGGTAATATGATTATTTTAGATGGAGATGATGAACCTATAAAAGATAATAAAGGAAGAATTTGTCAAAGAGATTTAGTTCAATTTGTTGAATATGAAAAATTTAAAGATGGATTTTATAATGGTAATTCTAATGATATTTCTGAAGAAGTTCTTCGAGAAATTCCAAGACAAATTGAAGAATATTATGAAAGATTTGGGAAATTTTTTGAAAATAAAAATTAAAAAAATAATTTTTTTAGATATTACTTTTTTTTCAATTATTAACTAATTATATATTTTTTGTTAAATTTTTTTATTTTAATGATATAAAAATTAATATTATTTTTTTTAATATTTTTATAAAATATTTATTTCTTTTGTCATAAACAAAAAAAATTGTTTCAAGAGATATTTTATTGAATTATTTTTTTTTAATAAGTCATAATATCATAGTTTAAATCTTTTCTTATGAAATTTTCTTATTTTTATAATTTTAAACTTTTAATTCTTTTTTGTTTTTTTTTTGATTTTTTTCTAAACTTTTTTCGAAAAATAAAATTATTAAAATATTTATTTAAAAGTTAATTTAATGGTACTAATGGTGAAATATCAGTCAAAAAATATTAATTTAAAATATGTTAAATCCATCAAAGCCCATAATAATAATATTAATTCAATGTCAACTTTTCCTTCTGGAAATATAATTTCTGTTTCTGCAGATAAATCAATTAATATTTATGATATATATTTAAATGAAATACAAATCATTAAAAATGCACATGATGATTGGATTAATTATGTTGATATTAAAGATGAAAATAATTTTGTTACTTGTTCTGATGATAAAACTATAAAAACTTGGATAAAAAAGGATAATAATTTCAAAATTAATGTAACAATTTTTAATGCTCATATTAATTCAATAAATAAAGTAATTTACTATTCAAATAATAAATTAATTTCATGTTCAAGAGATTGCTCAATTAAAATATGGGAAGAAAATAATAATATTTATCAAAATTTAATGATATATGTTGATTATTCTGAAATATATTCTTTATTATTAATAAAAGATAAAGATATTTTAATTTCAGGTGGTCTTAAAGGAATTAAATTTTGGGATTTAAATGTTTTTCAAATTAAAGAAAATTTGGAAGGATGTTATTGTGGAAGTCCTAATTCTTTATGTAGAATTGATGAAGATAAAATTATAGTTAGTAATAGAGAAGATAATTCTTTGTTGTTAATTTCTTTAAATAATTTCAAAATAATTCAAACTATTAATCATCCTTTTGATTCTTTGGGAATACAATTAATTAAAAGTAAAAGAATTTTTTTAGTTGGAGGAGATTCTAAAGATATAATAATTTATAATAATTATAATTTTAATTGTGTTCAAAATATTGAATATGCTCATGAAAAAAATATTTTAGGATTTATTGAATTGAAAGATGGAAAAATAATTTCATATGGAAATGATACTATTATAAATGTTTGGTCATTTTAATTTTTTTATTAACTCTTTTTTTTTGCTCTAAATTAATATATATTTATATTATTTTTTTATTTTTTAATTAGTCTTGCTTGAAATTTAAAATTTCAAAAAAAATAATCTTTTAAAAATATTATTTTAATTCCCAAACTTTAAGAAATTGATCTTGTGAATAAGAAGCAATTTTTCCATTTTTTAACAAACAAAATCCACAAATTCCTTCATTATGAGCATTAGAAATTTTATTAATATTATCATAATTATCAGATCTAAAAATATTAATATCTTTACTCATTCCTCCAGTTATAAAAATTCCTTTATTTTCAATAATACAAATAGCCCAACAAACAAAAGAATTATTAATATTTTTTATAATTTGTTTATTGTCTAAAGAAATAATTTTCATAATATTATCATTACATCCTCCAGTAATTATTCTATTATCATCTAATCTTTTTAAAGAACCCCAACTTCCACATTTTGCATCTAAAGTTTTTAATTTTTCATAATTTATTGTATTATAAAAATTAGTTTCTGTTCTTCCACAACTTATTAAACAATTTTTATCTTCTAATAATAAAATTGAAGATATTGATGAATTATGATGTAAAGATATTATACTTTGATATTTATTATTCTCTGTTTCATTCCATATTTTTATTGTTCTATCATCTGAACATGAAATAATATTTCCATTTGAATTATATATTATTTTATTTATTGAATCTATATGAGCATTTTTAATTATTTCTTTATATATGAATTTATTATCTTTTTTAGTCCAAATTTTAATTATTCCATTATTTGAACTTGTTGCAAAATTATTTTCATCTTTTATACTTACACAAGTTATTGGTTCTTCATGTGCAAAATCAATTGTTTGAATTATATTTAAATTTATATCATATATATTTATTGATTGATCACAAGAAACTGAAATTAAATTTCCTGATGGAAATGACATTAAAGAAAAAATCCAATCAAAATGTGGTTTTAAAGTTTGAATTTTTTTCAAATTACAATTTGTTAATTGTATTTTTTTATTAAACAATTCTTGACCTTCAAATATATTAATTTCTGTAAAATTACCCTTTATTTGTATATTTTCATTTATTATTTTTAAACATTTGATATAATAGTCTTTAAAATTATTTTCTGAGTTTTTTTCATATTCAAAATGAATTCCTTTTGTATTTTTCTTTTGATATAATAATTTTTCTATTTTATCTTTTATTCCAGTTAAATAATTTAAATTTCTATTAATCTGATTTATTATTTTCTCCATTTGAGAAATGTCGTCTGAGGAAAATTCAATTTCTGCAAAAGAAATTATATTATGTTCTTTTATTGGATGAGATTTTAAACATTGTTCACAAACATTAATTTGGCATTTTCTACAATATGCAATTTTATTTTTGAGATGAAATTCACATTTTAATTTAAAATCTGGAAGTTCTATTTCTCTTTTATTCATTTTAATTATTTCTAAATATTATAATTAAAAGAAAAAACATAACTATCATTTAAAACTATTATATTTTATTTATAATTTGTAAATATAATTAAAAGAGTTTTAATTAGATTATAAACAATAAGTGAAATAAAAATAGAAAAAATTCAATTAATATAATATCTTACTATTCTTCAATTAATTTCAAACTTAAGGTTATTAGTCAAAATAATTAATTAAATATTTTTGACCAAATTTTCATTTAAAAATATAAATTAAACTTTGATATAAAGGAATCATTAAAAATATATAATAAAGTAGTAACATTAAGACTAATCAATATAAGAATAATTTAAATAACAGAATTTAATTAATTGTTAAATAATTAGATATATTTCTTATTTTTAATATTTCAAAATAGTTATTTTGTTCTATATCTTTCAAATTAATTCCTACAAATTAATAAGAAAATAGGATAAAATAATTTCTTTTAACAAATATTTATTTATGATTCTTTGTTTTTTTGTTTGACAACATTGAATTAGTTATTTTTATATATTGATTATTTAAAGAATATTTATATTTACATTTTAAAATAAAACATATTTTTAATTATATTATATTTAATTATTTTTGCCTATTTTATTAAAACTTTAAATTTAAAAAAAAACATATTATACTTTAATTATTACTAAAATAAAAATAAAAAAAGTAAAATTTATGCACATCATTTAGTGAATTTATAATTGATAATATATTGTTTAAATTAAAATATAAAGAAAGGATAAATAAATAAGTATATTTAGATTCATTTCTCTGTGACTGAAAAATGAAAAATTAATCATTTTTATATTATTAAATTATTATATTTTTTATTAAATATAAAAATTAAAAAAAAAGAATAGATTTTTTTATATTAAAAAATAATACTATAATTTAAAAAAAAAAATTTAAAAATTCAAACAAATTCAAAAAATTAACTATAATTAAGATTTTTTCTTATCAAAATTTTAATATTTATTAAACAAAAAACATATTCAACTTAAACAAATATAGAAAATGGATGAAAAGTCTAATAATAAAATAATAAAATTTAAATATATTAAAAAAACTGAAAAACCAGTTATTATTCCTGGAATTATATCAATTATAATTTGGATTATAATTCTTATACTTAATATTGTAATATTATGTATGAAAAGATATAATGATGAAATAACTAAAAATTTAAAAAAAAATTGGAAAATGTATCCAATAACAAAAATTGAAATTACTGATTTAATAACAAGTAATTCTGAAACAATTGATAAATATAATGAAATAGATATTAAAAATTGGGATGGAATAAATTTTAAAATTTCAAGAAATTTAAAGACAAATTATTTAAAAATGCTTAAAAAAAAGAATAGTACAAAACAATGTGGAACTGATTTTCAAGGAAATAAATTATATGTTGATGAAAATGAAGAATGTCCATTAAATTATATTAAAATTACTAATGAATGTGAATGTGAAAATGGAATATGTAATGATAATATTAAAAGAATAAAAATAAATAATAATAAATGTCTTCATTATTCAAATGAAAATATTGATGGAAATATTTTAGTTAATATTAATGTTGGTGGAATTTTAGGTTGTGGTATTTGTTATTCAATTGAAGGTTATTGTGATGATGATTTTGATTTATCTTATTGTAAATATAAAAATAGTTTAAGTTTTCAAATTGATATTTTATCAATTAAAAATTATATTAATAATAATAATAATTTAAAAGAAAGAGATATAAATAATAATATTAAATTATATTATGGAAGTTATTTTCCTTTATATAAAAAAATAGGAAAAATAGAATTGAAATTATTAGAAATTTTTGATAAAGGAAATAATTTGTGTTTGGAATTAATTACTTTTTTCATTTTTATTTTATCAGGAATTTCTATTTTAATAATTCTGAGTAGAGATGATAAATTATTCATAATTATATTAAGTTTATTTAATATATTAATAATAATTATAAATCTAGTATTATTAATAATAAATAATATTATATATTATCAAATTATAAATGAAATAATTTTAAAGATTTCTCATCCAATAAAAGAAAAATATATTTATTTTAGAGGATATAAAATTGATAATGCAATTATTGTGTTTACTATATTATATTTTATATTCAATTTTATTATTTTAATGTTTCTTATTTTTTATTTTAATGATAAACAATTTAGATGTACATTTTTAGATTATTCAATTTTAAATAATTACTTAAATTATATAATATGTCGTTTTCATTGGAAAAATAAAGAAGAAATTATAAAAAATATTATAAATTTGAATAATGTTGTATTTAATGATACAAATTCTTTGAAAGAATTTTTTAAAGTAATATTAGAGCAAAATAGAGAAAATGAAGAAGAATTAAGATTAAATAATTCAAATATACCAGATCCACAAATAGATTCAAGTCCAAATAATTATGAAAAACTTTTTCAAGAATATTTAAATAAAGAAAAAATATATGAATGTTTGAGAGATATATATAAAATATTAATTAAAAAAATAAAAGAAAAAAATAATCAAAATAATTCTTTATCACAAGAAATAATATAAATTTAAATAATCAATATTTAAAAAGATTTATATATAAAAAATTAAAAATATTTAATTAAGAAATAAAAAATAAAATAACAGTAATAGTACATATTAAAAGAAAAATTCAAAAATTTAATATAAACAAAATTAAATATCAAATACAAATAATCCAATATAAAAAATAAGTATTATCATATAATGAATAGATATTTTTAAAATAACAAATTAATAATATAAATTATCGAAAAACTTAATTTAACACAATAATCCATTTCATCACAATTTTCATTCTTGAATTATATTATTACATAAATGAAAATAAGAATTTTCCCTATAAATATATTTATTAATATGAATTCTATTGATATTAAGAAAATTACCTAAAGGTGAATAAAAATCATATAAATCACTTAAAATAAGATATTTATTTTATAAATTTTCTATAAAAAAAATACACGGAATTTTTTTTTAACTTTCATATTCATTAGTATAATAAATAATTGAAGCATTATTTTAAGTATTTGAATAATTTCTAAAAAATTCGAAAAATTCTTTTCCTCAAAGAAAAATATTTTTCTATATATGAACTGAAAAATACACTTTTTCAAGTAAAGAAATAAAATGACAGAAAAAATCAGTTTGTAAATAATTCATTTGAATTATAACTAAATAAGGATAATCTAAACAATATTATTAGAATAATTTTATGAATCATCATCTAAATCTTGATAAGAATAATATGAACAAAATTCCAACAATTATTTAAATTATATAAATTCATTCATTATTATCATTTATGATTTTATTATGTTCCTTTTATTTACAAGTTTTACTACAAGAAACAAAAATATTAAATGAATTATAAAAATGATATCCTTACAAGTTTCTATTGGCTATGACTTTGTAAGTTTTATCTTCTAATCTATAATAAATATCTATCTTTTTTTTATTTTATTTTTATTTTTATTTATTTTATTTCAAATTATTTAATATTTCAAAATTTAAAAAATAATCATTAAATATTTTAAATAAGTAATTTTTTATTTTTCCCACTAAAATATTTTCTTAGTCAGTTCAATTTTAAATAAATTAATTATATCTTTTTATTGAATTCATTATTAATACAATTTATGTTTAATTAGATTTGAAAAAAGTTGAGAATTAAATTCAGAAAAAATGATTTCCAAATAATTTATAAAATATTTTTTTTATTTTTTTTTATTCTTAAATTCCTCAAGTTTTTTTTTAATATATATTTGCTTTCTTTTAGTTTTTTTATTGATTCCCCAAAAATAATTTAAATCTAAATTCCTTTTTAAAACTGCATCTCCTCTAAATAATTTTTGTTCTAAAAATTCGGATATAGTTTTAGTCATATAATGATTAATATAAGCTGATTCATTATTATCAGATTTAACAAAAATTTCACTTTTAGGTATTTCATTTCCATTTGATAAATATTGTTTTAAAGGAACTTTATCGTTTAAATGAGGATAATGAACATAATTAAATTTAATTTCTTTTAAATTACCTTTAACTATTGATTTTGCTTGTGATTCAAATGAATGACCAAAAATTCTTTTTGTAATTTCTTTATATATAGGTTGTAAACATGGTCTTTTAATTAAATTATCATCTCCAAAAAGATGCCATTTTAATCTTATAATATCTGCATTTTTAAATATTATATCATTTACAAATTGAGATATATTATTCCAATTTTCTAAAACAATAAATTCATCTATATCTATAAATGCACACCATTTAAAATTATTATTAAATAAATTATAAAATGTATTATAAGATTTTTGTTGTTGAAATTGTTTATCATTTATATTTAAAATATGAACTTTATTCCTAATTGAATTATCAATAAAATCTCCAATATAATCTGTTGTATTATCATTATTATCATAAATATATATATTATCAAAACCTAAATTAAAATGATAATGACATCATTCATTAATATATTTATTTTCATTTTTAGCTATTCCACAAATAATATTTTCCATTTTTTGATAAGGAAAAGAAAAAAGTAAACTATCTTGAATGTGTTTAATTAATTTTTCACTAGGTAAATATTTTGACTTAACTAAAATAAAATTATTGATTCTAATTTTATTTTATTTAAATCTATTTTTATATATGATAAAATTTTGATAAAAGTAAACCAGGAGTTCCTATTATATAAAAATTATCAATTAATCTTATTCTTTATTTTTGAGAAAAACTAAACATAAATTATTTAAAAAAAGAAATGAAGAAATATCAATAAAACTATTTCATATATATATATCTAAATATAAATAAAGATAAATTTTAAAATGATAAAATTACTTTAAAAACTTTTTTTATTTTGAAAAAATATTGACGAAAAAAATATCATAAAATAATAAAATTACCCAATTATTGTTATAATGAATTAAAGATAGATTTATTTAATTTACATTATGTTTAATTATTAATTGATTGTCTTTTAGTTTTATACTTACAATTAATAGTTTACATATAACAAATTATAATAATAATAAATATTATAAATAAGGATTAAATCTAGTTTACAAAATATTTTTTATCAATTAGATTAATCAGTAATCAAATTAGGTAAAAATTTTTCTGATTTATTATTATTCTTCTTTTTTTCTAAAATTTGATACCTCAAATTCATAATTATTTTTATGAAAAGAAAATTAATTCATTTTATTTATTTTAATTGATTATATTTTGAATAAAAAAGTTTATTTAAAAATTTTAAAATGACCAAATTTTTATTATATTATCATATCCAAATGATAATACTCTTCCATCATTTAATATATTAAAACCTAAAATATTTTCTTCATGAGCATTTTGAATTATTTGAATACATTCATAATTATCACTTCTATAAATATTTATATCTCTACTATTTCCTCCAACTAAAATTATTCCTTTATTTTCAATTGAAAAAATTCCCCAAGAATTAAAAGAATGATTAATTTCTTTAATTACTTTTTTTTCAGTAACTGAAATAATTTTTAATGAATTATTTCCTTTATTACTAATAATAAATTTATCATTACTTATTTTACTTAATCCATTCCAACAACCACAAAAAGTTTGTTCAAAATAGTATATAAAATTTAAATTATTTAAATTCCAAATTTTAGACCCATCATTTCCACATGATATTAATATATTTTTATCTTCTAATAATAATATTGATAAAATTATATCAGAATGTTTTAATATTGTAATATTTTGATAACTATTTATATTTTCTTCCCATATTTTAATTGTTTTATCATTTGAACAAGATATTAATTTGTTATTATTATAATTTATTACCTTATTGATATAATTATTATGAGCATTATTAATAATTTTATTAATTTTAAATTTATTTTCTTTTTTAATCCATGTTTTTATTTTTTTATCTACTGAACATGTGATAAAATTATTTTCATCTTTAATATTAACATATAATATACTCTCATCATGAGCATTTTCAATTGTTTGTAAAATATTTAATTTATTATCATAAATAATAATTGATTTATCAGCTGAAACAGAAATAAAATTTCCTGAAGGAAAAATTGATATTGAATTTATCTGTTCTGAATGTGATTCAATATAATTAATATTTTTTAAATAACATTTTTCCAATTGAACTTTTTTTTCATCTTTTTTAATAAAATGATATTCTTCTAATCTTTTAATATTTTTTTCCATTTCATTTATTTTTTTTTCATTTTCTTTTATTTCTAATTTTAAATCTTTATTTTCTTTTTCAATTTTTTGATTTAGTTCTTCAATTGTATTTATTTTAGTCTTTAATTTATTTATTTCATTAATTAATTCTATTATTACTTCTTTTGAAGAAATATCTTTTTTATTTATAATCAATTCTATATTTTCATTTTCAAAAAACAGAATAAATTTTAAATTTAATTTATCATTTTCTAATTTAACATTTTTATCAATAATTAATTTAGAAATGAATTGGATTATTTCAATCGAAGATAATTTAGAAACAAATATTTTTAATGAATGAAGGTAATCTAAATTAAAAATAGATTCAAAAAAATTAAAAGAATTATTTTGATAAACAGAAATTATAATTGAATTAATTTTTGAAATTAGTTTAAATTGATATTCATTAAAAGTTTTTTCAATTATAATTTCATTGGTTAAATGTTTATTTTCATTTTTCATTTTTAATAAATTAATTATTTATTAATATGCTTTACCTAAACTATCTTATTAGAAACTTTCTTTTTAATATTTTTATTCATATTTATATTTTTTATTTATAAAAATATTGAACTATTGGTATATTTACTATTTATAAAAAAAATTAAATATCTTCATTATCATCAAATTTATTTTGATAAAAAAAATCTAATTTTATTATCTTTTTTTGATTTATTTTAATCAATTATATCCTTTATATAATTTTTATTTATTTTTTTATTTTTATTGAAAATACAAGTATTTTGAGAAGAACTATTATTCAAACTATTTCTTCCTTATATTTGAGTTTTTTATTTTTTTCATTATTGAACAACGAAAAAATAATTAAATAAAAATATATTTTTAAAAAAAATTAAAAAATTAAACTATTAAATAAGGATGAAAGAATTCAAAATAATTATTATTTTAATACTTTTTACAAATATAATAACAGAATATTCCCCATTAAACATTACAAAATTTCAAGAATTAAATAGATTATCATCTCCAGTTTTATCTCCTGATGGATTATATGTTATATATTCAGTAAGAAAATGGAATTCAACTACAAAAAATTCATATACAAATCTTCAATATACAAATATAAAAACAAAAGAAACAAAAGATTTAACACCAAAAATAGAAAAAATAGTTGATTCATCTCCTTTATTTTCTTCTTTATTTCCTGATTATGTATTTTTTATGAGAAATGAACAAATTCGTTATATTAAATTTCCTCCAAAAGAAACAAATAATAATATAAATGAAGATACATCAATTCAATTAACAAATTATCCAATATCAATAAATGATTTTAAAATAAAATATAATACAATAGTTTTTTCAGCAGAAGTATATTTTTCATGTGAAAATAATTTAACATGTTCATCAAATTTAATAAAAGAAGAAGAAAAAAAAACATATCAAATATATGATTCATTATATGCATTTAATTGGGATAAATGGTTAATAGAAGGAAAAGGATTTCATATATTTTATCAAAAAATAAAATTAGAAGAAAATAAAATAATATTAGAAGGAGAAGCAAATGATGTAACAAAAGGAATGAAATTAAATTCTCCTCCTTTAAATGAAGGAAATTCAAATTATGATATATCAAATGATGGAACAATGATAACTTTTAGTGCTCATCTTAGAGAACATAATGAAGCTTTTAATACAGGTTGGAAAACATATTTTATAAATTTAGATTTAATGAATAAACCTATTTTAATTTCTGAACATAATATTGCAAGAACTCAGTGTCCTCAATTTTCAATTGATGATACAAAAATTGCTTATTTAGCTATGAAAAAACCTATGTTTGAAAGTGATAATTTACATTTTGAAATATATAATATATTAACTAATAAAATATATATTATTGATGATATTTTAGATATTTCTGTAAATGAATTTAATTGGGTTAATGATAATATAATTAGATTTACAACAGAAATCATAGGACAAATAAAAATATTTACAGTAGATATAAGTAATCCAGAAAAACCAAAATTTAATAAATATAAAACAAAAAAATCAACATTTTCATATGGTCTTCCTTTTACAGCTTTAAAAAACAAAGAAATATTATTAGTTCAAAAAGTCGGATTTACCTATCCAGAAAGAATAATATTATTAAAAGAAGAAGAAGAAGAAGAAATAGAAATATTAGATTTAAATAAAGAATTATTAAAAGAAAAAGAATTTCCAATTCCAGAATTATTTAATTATACAGGAGGAAACAATGAAACAGTATATGGATGGATAATAAAGCCAATAAATTATAATATAAATAAAACATATCCAGTAATACTTTTAATTCATGGAGGACCAGAATCATCTTGGACATCAGGATGGTCTTATAGATGGAATCCAGAAATGTTTTCAAATTATGGTTATTGTGTTATTATGATAAATATTCATGGTTCTTCAGGAATATCAAATAAATTTAAAGAAAGTGTAAGAAGAAATTGGGGTAATTTACCATATAATGATATTATTCTTGGATTAAATTATACTTTAAATAAATATAAATTTATGAATTCTAATAAAATTTGCGCTGCTGGAGGAAGTTATGGTGGTTATATGATAAATTGGATTGAAGGACATAATAATGATAATTTGTTTAAATGCCTTGTTAATCATGATGGTGATTTTAATGAAATTTCTTCATTTTATTCTACTGATGAAATTTTTTTTGAAAAAGCAGAATTTTGTCCTGAAAATAATATAAATTGTAATCCTTTTGATAGTAAAGAAATTAGAGATGTCTTTATTAATAATTCACCTGAATTATATGTTAAAAATTGGAAAACTCCTATGTTAGTTATTCATGGAGGAAAAGATTATAGAGTCCAACTTACTGAAGCTTTATCTACTTTTACTAGTTTGCAATTAAAAGGGGTTGAATCTAAATTTCTTTTTTTTCCTATGGAAAATCATTGGGTTCTTAATCCTGATAATTCTGTTAAATGGTTAGAAGAAGTTTTAAAATGGATTGATAAATATACTAAAGATAATATTTAATTTTTGAAATATATTATAATGATTAATTATTATTTTCTATATTTTATTTTTTTTTTACATTTGAGATTTTAAAATAATTTATAATCAAAAGATTTATCATTATATAGTTTTATAATTTTTTTTTGGTATTAATTTTTAAATGTTTTTGTATATTTGGTTAATTAGATTAGAATACTTTGAATTCAAAAATTTCATCATAATCATTGTCTTTCTCTATATTTCAATAATATTAATTATAAATTATAAATTAGTATAAATATTCAATATATTTTTTATATTCAAAAATTTAAAAGGATATTTATTTTTCAATTAGGAAAAAATATGCATGTTATTGATTATTCAATTAATATTATAAATTTTTAGAATTTTTAAATATTTTCATTAAATATAAAAAAATGGACAATAATACAAACTTATTTACAACAAATCAGATCCAAAAAAAATTTAAAAACAATGGAAAAGAATGGATAATTAAAATTAATATTCATTTTGATTCATTTATATTGTCTTTATCTCAATTGTATTATATTTATAAAAAAAAATTTGAATTTGATTATTTAAAGAATAATAAATTATTTAAAAAAGAAAAGGATATAAAAGATATTGTAAAACTAATAATGAAATTAATTGAAGAAAATAAATATGAAATAAAAGAAGAGAATGATAATGTAATTTTAATATTAAATAAAAAATTACAATTAAATATATTAAAAAAAGAAAAAGATTTAGAAGGAATTATTGAGATTTTAATAAAAAAAATAAATTTAATTGAAAATGAAATAAAAGAATTAAGAATAAAAAAATTAGAAAAAGTAAATGAAGATAAATTAAAAGAAGAAGTGAATAAAAAAGAAGATATAAAAGAACAATATTTTGAAAAAAAAGAAGAAAAAATAAATAATAAAAATGAAAATATTAAGAATAATGAAATTATATGTGAATATAATATTAAAAGAAAAAATAATATACAAATATTAAATTGTTATGAAGAAATGAAAAGAAATCA
Source organism: Isotricha sp. YL-2021b (assembly GCA_023805745.1). Classification (NCBI taxonomy): domain Eukaryota; phylum Ciliophora; class Litostomatea; order Vestibuliferida; family Isotrichidae; genus Isotricha; species Isotricha sp. YL-2021b. The sequence goes on along the minus strand of JAJJKW010000339.1, from coordinate 20,400 downwards.
TCCTAAAATGGATTGGAATAAAATTAAAGGAAGTGAAAATGAAAAAGAAATAAAAGAAAAATGTGAATTATATTTAAATGATGAAAAAATAATTTCTTCTTCTTCAAAAGATTTTTGTTTTAAATATAATTTTGAAAAAGAAGGAAAAAATATAATTAAAATTATGATAAATAATCCTTTAAATAATACAAATTTTATGTTCTATAATTGTTCTTCTTTAACTTCTTTAAATTTATCTAATTTTAATACTAATAATATAACTAATATGAGTTATATGTTCTGTAATTGTTCTTCTTTAACTTCTTTAAATTTATCTAATTTTAATACAAAAAATGTTACTGATATGGATTTAATGTTTTCTGAATGTTCTTCTTTAACTTCTTTAAATTTATCTAATTTTAATACTAAGAATGTTACTAATATGCGTTCTATGTTCGAAAAATGTTCTTCTTTAACTTCTTTAAATTTATCTAATTTTAATACTAAGAATGTTATTGATATGGATTTAATGTTCTCGGATTGTTCTTCTTTAGAATCTTTAAATTTATCTAATTTTAGTACTAATAAAGTTAAAGATATGCGTTATATGTTCTCGGATTGTTCTTCTTTAAAATTTTTAGATTTATCTAATTTTAATACTAATAATGTTAATAATATGGATTCCATGTTCGATGGTTGTTCTTCTTTGACTGAATTAAAAACAAAAGATAGTAAAATTCAAGGTATATTTAATAAACTAAAAAATTGACATTTTTAAAGAAAATAAAAGAATTTTACTGTGATAATTTAGGTTATTTTTTGCTAATTTTTAAAAGAATTCATTTTTTATAAAATATTTGAAAAGTAATTTCTCTTTATTCTTAGCCTATATTTTGATAAATTATCTTAATTAATTTCTTAGTATATTCAATTAAAGGAAATAATTATATACTGCTTTTTCCTTTAAAAATATTTTAACAAAAGAAAATTCATTAATGATGGTATTTTAATATTTATTTCTTTTTTTATTTGAATTTGTTTTACTTTTCATTTTGACATATCATTGATTGTATAACTGAACTAAAAAATTATTGATTCATAACCAATTGATATTATTCCAAAACATAACAAATATATTATTAGATTTGGAATTTTATATTTTTTTAATATTATTATCATTCTTATTTAAAACCTAATATATTTTCAATCTTTATTATATTTAGTATATTTATTTTCATTTTCAAAATAAATATCAATCTTCTTAATATCTTTTTTAAATGATTTAACTTAAATTATTAAAATATAATTCATATTCTTTTAAAACAATAATTTTATATCATAGGAAAACTTAAATAATTATTAGACAAATTTAAAAAATTATTTAAAAAATAAATATATAATTTTAATTACTCATTTATTTTATTAAAAATAATTGTAACAAAAACGTAAATACTTTTATTAAAAATATAAAAATAATAAATAAATAATCAGATTAGATAAAAAATGATAAAAAATGTAAGTATGTTAAATAACAACATTTTCAAAATAGTTTATTTTTTATTCTTTACCAAAATATTTAAATATTCAAAATTATATATCAAACAATACAATATCAGATTTTTCAAAATTAAACTCATTTTCATTTTCAATTAACAACACATATGCATTATATGAAAATAATCTTTTAGCTTGGATTCCTAAAACAAGAAATTTATATGATGATAATTTAGAATATCTTTCAAATTATCCAATTATATTTTCAAATATAGGAATAAATAAAATTAAAACAATAATATGTAATAATGATGTTTGTCATGCAATAACAGAAGCTTTAATTATTTTTTCTTGGGGAAATGATATAGAAAAAAAAGGTTTACTTGGATTAGGAGAAGATAAATTTCAAATTAAAATTCCAACATTAAATAAATATTTAAGTTCTTTAAAAATAAATTATATTTCTTTAAGTGAAAATCATTGTGCTGGTTTAGATATTAATAATAATTTATATACTTGGGGAGATGATTCTTATGGTCAATGTGGTTTAAATGAAGATAATAAAAATAATATTTGTTATTATCCAAAAAAAGTTATTGTAAATTCAAATTTTTTAGTTAATAAAGTTCAATGTGGAAAAAATTATACTTCTGGAATTACTGTCGATGGAATTGCTTTTAAATTTGGAATTGTTAATTATAATGAAGATATTGAAGAAAAAGAAAATAAAAAAAATGGAGAAATTAAACTTTTTAATATTGTCAAAAGTGATTATATGAAAAGTGAAAGTAATTTTTATTTTAATGAAGATAATAAACATGATAAAATACATGATATTTTTTGTGGAGAAGAAATATTAACTTTTGTTTCTATTAAAGGAAATTTATATATTTATACTGAATTACAAGGATTATTTAAAGTTAAATTAGATTCAAATGAAAATTCAAATATTCAATATTCAAATATTTTAAAAGATGATAAATTAAATTATTATATTAATTCTGTTAAATTTATTGATAGAAATTTTTATGCTATTTCAAAAAATAATGCTATTGTTTATGAATTTATTAATTATACTTATAAAAATAGACCTTTAAATTTATATGATTATGCACAAAATGAATATGAAGTAAATGAAAAAATTGATTTAAGTTTATTAAATCAACCTTATTTTGTTAAAGCTCTTTTTTTCAAAATGAAATGTAAGAATTGTGAAATCAGTGATTTTGAAAATAATATAGAATCAATTTTTAAAAAAAAAAAATATAGTTTATATAGAAATAAACTTAGTTTAAATTATACTTCAAACAATAATAAATTTCTTAATAGTGGAAATTTATTTGTAAATTATAGCAAAAATTTTACAGAAACTTCTAATTCATTACATATTAATGTTAATAATTCAAATAATTCTTTAAATAGAGTTTCAAAAATTTCTTCTATGTTGGGAAATATTTTTGAAAGAAAAATAGAAAATTATGTAAAAAGAACTAAAATATTAAATGATGGTGATGGAAATACATATTTATTAGGAAAAAAAAGAATTGAATTAATTAAAGTAGATTATAATAATTCAGAAGATGTTTATTTATTAGAAAATAAACCAATGAATGATTTTTATTTAGATAGTAATGCTTTTAATTTTTCAAATAAAATTTTAAATATTCCTATTAATGAAAATTATATTAATGAAAGAAAAAGAAATTATGAAGAAGAAAAAAAAAATAAGGATAAAGAAATTAAATATTTTCAAAATGATTCACCAATAAATAATCGGATTAATAATAGATATAATTTAAATGAAAATAAATTTCCTTTTAATAATTTTGATGAAAATAATAATAATAAATTAAGAGGATTATCTTCTGGAAATGAATATCATAAAATAAACAAATTAAATGATAATAAAAATAAAAATTCAAATCATGAATTTGAAGAACAAGAAGAAAAAATAAGAGAAAAAATTAATAAACTAAGAAATAGAAATAATCAAATTTATGAAGAAAGAAAAAATTCTATAATGAAATTATTAAATGAAAAAAATAAAAAAGATTTAAATGATAATAATCAAAATTCTAATATTAATGGGAAAAAAGTTAATTTTAATGAAAAATCAGATAATTGTATTTTAGATAACATTAAAAAAGAAATTGAAAAACAAAAAGGAAATAAAAAAATAGATAAAAATAATAATAAAGAAATGGATAAAAATAATAATAAAGAAATAGATAATAATAATAATAAAGAAAAAGATGGAAAAAATAATAATATTAAAGGAAAAGATAAAAATTATAAACAAGAGAAAAATAATGATAATAATAATGAAAACGATGGAAAAAATAATATTATTAAAGAAAAAGATAAAAATCACAATCCAGAGAAAGATAAAAATAATTATTTAGAAAAAGATAAAAGAGATAAATCAGAGCCTGAATTTAACGAATTATCAAAAAGAAAATCAGAAAATGAAAATAATAAAAACATAAAAAAAGAAAATCCAAGTCCAAAAAATAATACTCAAAAAGATTTATTTAATAATAATAATACATTAACTAAAAATTTAAAAGATAATTTTTATAATGATAATTTCAATTCCTTAAAAGATATAAGTGCAATAGAAAATACATCAGATAACTATGATATAATTCCATTAAATAAAGATTATAATTTCTCAAGTAATAGTAAAAAATTTTATAATAATAATAATATTGAAACTGATGAATTTAATGAAAATGATTCAAATACATTAAAAGATAAAAATAAAGGAAATACAAATAATAATAAAAATAATGAAGAAGAAAAAGAAAAAAAAGTAAATTTAAAAACAATTCATGAAATAGAAACTCCAAATATTGATAATGATTTAATAACAGATAATAAATTAGATAATGATCATAATGAAAATTTGAAAAATAATAAACATAAATTTATTGAAAATGAACATAAAAATGAAGATGAAGAAAATGAAAATGAAGTTGAAAAAGAAAAATTAAATAAAAAAAATGAATTAATTAAACTTGAAGATGAAATTGACAATGATGATTCCGATGAAAGTTTACAACTTAATAAACAAATTAATAAAATTGAATTAGATAATGATATTTATGTTGAAAAAGAAATTGATGAAGATAAAATTGAACCTAGTCCTAAAAATATAGAAAAAATTAAAAAAAATAAAGATAATTTATTTAAAAATAAAAAAGAAAATAATAATGAAAAAGATTATGATTCAAATAAAATACAAAATGAAAATAATGTGAAAGATGAAAATAATAATAATAATAATTTTAAGGATAATAATAGAAACAAAAATCACAAAAAAAATTCTGAAAAAGAAATTAATGATAATGATTTACAAAAATTAAAAAATAAACCAAAAGAGAAAGAAAAAAAAACAAATAATGAAAAGAAAAAAAATGTGAATGAAAAAGAAGTAAAAAAAGAAGAATTAAATAAAGATAATTTAAATGAGAAGAAACAATATGATAAATTAAATCAAGAATTAAATAATAATAATTCATTAAAACAATCAAATAAAAAAAATATTGAAAAAAAAGATAATAATAATAATAATAAAAAAAATAAAGAGGATATAAATGAAATAGAAGAAAATAATAAAAAGAAAAATAGCAAAAAAGAAAAGAATAATGATAAAGAATTAAATAATAAAAATAATAATGAGAAAGAATTAAATAAAAAAAAAAATAATGAGAAAGAATTAAACAATAAAAAGATTGAAGAAACAGAATTAAATAAAAAAAATAAAGAAAAAAAATATGATACTCAAAATAATGAAAATAATAATAATATTAATATATCTGAGAATGAAAATAATAATCAAAAAAAAATAAAAAAATCAAAAAAAAAAAAAAATAATGAAAGTGAATCTGAAATAGATTCTGAAAATGAAGATAAAATAAAAAATAAATCAAAAACACAAAATAATAAAGATAATGAATTTGAAATTCATGAAAATGATATAAATAATAATAATAATTCTGAAGAAGAAATAATTAAAAAAGAGAAAAAAACAGAAAAGAAAAATAATAAAGAATATGAAAGTGATGATAATAAAAATGATAAAAAAGATAATAAAAAAAAAATTGATAAATTAAAGGATAATTTAAAAAATAATAAAAAGATTGATAAAAAAGATAAAAAAAAAGAATCAAACAGCAATAATTTAGAAGAAGATGATTTTGATAATAATAATATTAAAAATAAAAAAATAAATAATAATGAAAAAAAAAATTCAGAAATTAAAAACAATGAAATAAAAAGTTCTAAAATAAAAGATTTAAATTTAAATGATTTAAATGATAATAAAAATCTTAAAAAAGAGAGTCCAAAAAATTTAAATCAAAAAAAAGATGAAAATAATGAAACTATTAGAAAAAGAGATAGTAAAAATTATAAATTAAAGAATAATAATTCAGAATTAAAAACAGGAAAAGAAAATGAAAAAAGTTTTGAAAAAGAAAAAAAAAAATTGAATGAGAAACAAAATGAAAAAAGAAATGAAAATAATTCCCAAAATAAAATAGAAGATACATTGAACAATAATTCATTGAAAAATAATAATAAAATTGAAGATAAAAAAACAAATAATTTTAATTCATCTGAAAATTTGAAAAATTCAGTTGAAAATAATAATGAAAAAATTAAAAAAGAAAATAAAAATAATGAAGAAAAAATTAAAAATGAAACCAAAAATAATGAAGAAAAAATTAAAAATGAAAATAACAATAATGAAGAGAAAATTAAAAATGAAAATAATGAAAAGAAAAATGATAATGAATTTAATGATGAAAAAAATAATGATACAATTCCATTATCATCATACAGAGAAAATAATAATCTTAAAAATTATAATAATTTATCAAAATCTAAAAAAGATAATAATAAAAAGACATTAAATTTTGATAATATTGACTCTATATCTCAAGATAATAATAATAATGATATTTCAAATGATTTAAATATTATTAAAGATATGGTTGGAAATTTAAATGAAAGAAAAAGCTCTACTATTGTTCAACAAAACAATGAAGATAATAATTCTATTAAAAAAGAAAATGAAAATAATAATACAAATAAAAAAGAATTTGAAGATAATAATAAATTTAAAAAAGAAAATGAAGATAATAATAAATTTAAAAATGAAAATGAAGATAATAATATATTTAAAAATGGAAATGAAGATAATATGAAAATAAAAAATGAAAATGAAGATAATAAAGAATTTAAAAATGGAAATGAAAATAATAATATAAATAAAAAAGAAAATGATGATACTAATATAAATAAAAATGAAAATGAAAATGAAGATAATAATAAATTTAAAAAAGAAAATGAAGATAATAATATATTTAAAAATGAAAATGAAGATAATAAAAACATTAAAAATAACAATAAGATTATTAAAAATAATGAAGAAAATCATGACATTAAAAGAGAAAATAAAGTTAAAAATGAAAAAATTGATGAAGGAATTAAGAATATAAAAGATAACAAAGATAATAATGATATTAAAACAGATAATAAAGAAAATAATAATCCTCAAAAAGAAAAAGAAAAAGAAAATGATGGAAATAAAGGAAATTTTTCTCAAAGAAATTCAAGAATATTTACAGCATTTATGAATTATAATAATAAAAATAATCAATCAAAAGATTCTTCACCAAAATCATCAAGAGTTCCAACAGGAAATAATAATAATGATATATCAAATAAAAATACAGATAAAAACAATACAAATAATTTAAATAAAAATAATAATAATGCTAATAAAGGAAGTTCAATGTTTAGACCAAATATAATAAATGTATTAGAAAAAAAAAATAACGAACTAAATCAAATTGAAAAAAATAAACAAAATAATAATTCAAATACAAAATTAAATGACCCAAATAACCAATTTTTAAACAATTTAAATAAAAATGAAAAAAATCCAATTATTAATGACCAAAATAATACAAATAATGAAAAGCCTGTTAAAATATTAAATTCAAACAATAATTTATCAAATGAAAATAATAATGTAGAAAATAAAAATATTGATTCTTCTTTAAATAAAAGAAAAGAAAATCAAATAAATGAAGATGAAAAATTAAAACAATATAAAAAAAAAGCATTAAATAGAATAGAAAAAATATTAGATGATGATGATAAATTAGATTATCATATAAATCCATCAGGAAAAAAAAATTCAATTTCAAGAGAATCACCATTAATACCATTCTATAAAAAAGATGCATTATCAATTGAAAATAATTTAAATACAATGGAACATATAAATATAAATTTACCTTTTGATAGTTCTTCTTCAAGAAAATTTGAATTTGAACCAAAAGAATTAGAAGATAATAATAATACTCTTTCTTTAAATGGTAATTTTAGAACTAATAGATATAATAGTGTTTTTATTCCTCCTACAAATACTCATTCTAAATTTTATAATAATAATTTTAATGATAATAATTTTAAATCTATTGATTCTTTTAATATGAATGAAAAAAATGATAATATTTCTAAACAAAAAAATGATAATAAAATGAAATTAACTGATTTGGAAGTTGATAATAATAATAAAAATAAAAATAATAATGTTGTTATAAATGAGAATAATAAAAAGGTAATTAAATTAAAAAATATAAATGAATTAAAGCAAATATTACAAAATATAAATAATAATAATTCAATATCAAATAGTAATAATGATTCTTCTGTATATTATATAATAGGTGGAAATGAAGAAGAATTTAGTAATAATTTATTTAATGAATCTGAAGATTCAAATTTAAGAACATCTCAAATTGTAAAAGTAAAAGGTAATAAAATGACAGATGTTACTGATAGAAATATTTTAGGTCAAGATAATTCTATTAGTAAAAAATTGGATTTATCTTCTGAAAGTAGTAGTCTTTATTCAAGTAGTGATTTAAGTCAAAATATTATAAATAATAATTTTATTTTTAAAAAAAAGAATGATAATAATATAAATAATGATGATGTAAATAAAAGAAATAATTCACAAAAACCTAATGTAAATAATATAAATAAATCAAAAGTTAAAAATGATGATATAAAAAAAATTCAAAATACAAATAGTAAATCAATGCAAAAAAATGATAAAGTTAAAAAAGAATATAATATAATAAAAAAGACAAAACCTAATAAAAATACTTTGTCAAATAGAAATAAAAAAGATGTTAAAATAATTGAACAAATTAAAAGAGAAAAAGAATCAAGTAGAATAAAAGATGAAGAAAGTGAAAATTATATTTTCCAAAATAATAATTTGTCTTTTTCTCAGAGATTATCAAATGAAAAGAAAAAAAATATAAAAGAGAAAAATAAAATAAATCCTTCAAAAACTTATTTAATAAAAAATCAAAATAAATTTATTCAAAAACAAAGTGGTTCAAATTTAGTAAAAAAAAGTAAAACAAAACCAAATTTAAAAACTGAAGCAATAACTCCAAAAAAAGTAATAATAAATGAAAATCAAAATTATAATGAATTTAAAACACCAACATTTAATATGAATATGTCAACATCGAATAAAAAAAATGAAAAAAAAACAAATAAAATAAAAGGAAATAATTTAGAAAATGAATTAATAAAAACTCAAATAGAAGAAGAAAATTCATATAAATTATTAAGAGAAAAATATTTAGAATATTTAAAAACAACTTTTGGAGGAAAACCTCCAAAATTAACAAAAGAAGAAGAAGAATTAAATGATAATTTATTAAGAAGTTTAGCTAAAAATGAAGTTCCAATAGAAAATGAAAATTTAGATAATATTAAATGTAGTAATGATATGAAAGCATTTTTAATTGAATCAATAAATAATTTTAAATTAAATCAATTAAAAGAAAAAGCAAATAAAATTCAATTTCAAGATGATGATAATCCAAATAAATTCGAAAGTAAATCTAATTTAATTGGTTTAATTCAATTAGATTATGGTGAAGATGGAGAAAAAGAAAATGGAAATATTTTTGAACCAATGGAATTAGAAACTAATAATAATATTAGTTTAAGAAAATCTTTTGTTCAATCTTTTAGAAGAGAAAGTGCTATTTTTTTACCTTCTGTTATTGAAAAAAATAATGCTAAAAAAGCTAGTTTGTTTAAATGATTGTTTTTATTATTTTTTTATTTTTTTTTTTTATTTGAAAAAGTTTTTTGGTTTTTATAATAATATTTGGGTTTGTTTGTTTGTTTTTTTTTTCTTTTAATATATTATAAAACTTGTTATTTGATTTATTTTTTTCATTTTTTATTTAAAATAATAAAAATATTTAAAGTTATTTTTAATTGTTTTTGATAGATTAAAAATGGTTTATAGTCTAAAAAAAGAAATTTTTTTATGATTCAAATTTGAAATGAAAATATTCAATTCTTTTCTTTTTTGAATTGTATTTTTTAAAATTTGTCAAATGTAACAAAAAATAAAGAAAAATATCTAATATATTTCCTATTATTTTTTTATATTTGTTCTTCAAATTTCTTTTAAATCTTAGAGTATTTAACTCATTTAATGATAATATTAGAATTCAACTATTCAAAATTTACTTTAAAATTGTAAAATCTTCTATAATTAATAAATAATAAAAAAGGCAAATATTAAATTTTTAAAATAAAAAAAGTTATAATATTTATTTGTTTACAATCTTTAATCAGATTTATTTCTTAATTTAATTGAAATAATTTGAAAAATAAATAAAAAAATTAAATGTCATTTATATCTCAAGAAATAAATTATGAAAATTTAAAATAAATGAAAAAACAGAATTTATATGTTTAAATTATTTAATACAGCAAAGGATTAAAATTAAGAAGAATGATAAAAAACAAAGAGAAAATTATAATTTTTTTATTTTTTTTCTGATTTAGGATTTTCTCAATAATTAAACAATATTTACATTAATTAGAAAACTTTTTAAAACCTTTTCCAAAATGTCAATTTATTATAAATCATTATCATGAAAATTCATTTTCTTGTTGTATTTCCTGTAATAATTCGATGTGTGAAAAATGTGAAAAAATGCATAAAAATGAAATTTTTATTCAGATAAAATTTTGTAATTAAAATGAAATAAAATATTCTAAACATAAATCAAAATATATATATTATAAACATTCTTTTTAAAAAAAAGAAAAAAATTAAAATAAAAAATATAATTATATTAATAAAACTTATGATGAATATTTTTGTGATAATTGTGAAAATGGTTATAATTATCTTAAAACAGTTCCCACATGAATTTGGATGGGAATCATTACTCTTTTAATGAATATTTAAAATATTGTTAACAAAAAATGATTTCCATGTTTGATAATATTAAAAATTGTATTCATAATTTTATTAATTCTTAATTCTTAAAATTTTAAAAGAATAAATTTCAATATTTTTTATTTTATAAAAAAAAATGACCCCACCGAGAGTCGAACTCGGGACCCACACCGTGTTAAGGTGTTGTCATAACCAACTAGACCATAGGGTCTTTATTAATTTTAATATAATATAATTAAATTTATTTTTTTAATTAAATTACTTATAACATATTAAATATATGAAACAAATAAAAACTAAAAAAAAATATATTTACATTTAATAATAGATTTAAATAGAATTAAAATAATTTATATATATTTCAGAAAATTCAATTTTTTTTTTTTAATCTTTTTCCTATTCTATTTCATTTTTCCTTTCTTCTACTAATTTTTTATATATTTCATTTGAACCTTCAAATTTAATTTTTTGAGTATTTATTTTTAAATCCTCTATTTTTTTTTGAATTAATCCACTTTGTTTTGGCATAACAAAATTTTTAATATCATCATCTCCTTCATCAATAATAATAATATTATTATCAAAAATATGTTTTTTAATAGTTCTAAATAAAATTTTTCCTAAATATTTTTCACTAAATTGACAATCACTAAATAAATTTTTCATACTCATTTCATGATTAACAATATTTTCAAATAATTTTTCTTCAGAATTTAAAAAATTTTGATCTTTAACAATTTTATCATTAAATCCTTCATTAACTCCAACTCCCATTATCATAGGATTAATTTGAGTTTGATTACTAATTAAATTTGGAGGAAAAAAATTATTATTATTATTAGTTAAATTAGAAAATTTAAATTGATTAGTATTCATAGGAGGAAAATACATATTATTTTTTTTTAAAGCAAGATTAGGATATAAAAAACTCATATCAGTATTATCTAATAAATTTTCTTTTAAACTTTTATTATTTGGAGAAGAAGAAGAAGAAGAATGTTTTGATTTTTTTTTTGAAGAATGATCTGATTTATAAGAAGAATGTTTTGAATGATGATTTTTAGATTTTTCTTTAGATTTTTTTATTTCTTTTTTTGATTTTTCTGAATCTTTTGAACGATGTTTTGATTCCTTAGATTTTTTTTTTGTTGAATGATGATGACGACTTCTACTTCTATGATGATGTGATTTTTTATCTTTTGATGTATGACGATGTTTATGAGAACGAGATGAACGAGAATCTTCACTTGAAGAATCCATTTAATTATTAGTTTTTTCTTTTTTTTTTAAAATATATTTTATTTTTTTTTTATTCATAAAATTTATTCATTTTTTTTTTTTTTTTTTTGTTTTTTATAAAATTATATATTAAAATGTAATTTTTATTTTTTTCTTTTTTTTTTATATATTTTTTTTAAAATAAAAGAAGAAAAGTTTTGTAATGGGTTTAAATGTAAAATTTTTTTTTTCATTAATTGAATTATTTTTTTTTTCTTTTTAGTGTTGTAAAACAGAATATTTAAAAAAATGTGCTTTACCTACTATTGCATTAACTGAATCATCTGAAGAATCGAAAAAAATTGAATCAATTGATAAAAAAGCAGAAGTGTTTATATCAAATGAAGAATTTTTGAAAATGAATAATTTAAGTAAAAATGATATTGATAATTATAATTTAGAAGAATATTCAAAAACATTTGAAAAACAAAATAATTTAAAAATAATTATTGAAAATTCTAATTCAAATCAAAATGGAAAAAAAATAATAATTACACCAAAAGGAATGCTAAATTCAAATAAAAAAATAAAAAAAATAAATAATATTGTTTTATTTGGTTATTTTTCTGATTCAAATCAAAATAATGAAATTGATTATATTTTACCTAATCAAAACAAAAATAATATAAATGATAATGATAATAATGAAGGAATTTTTTTTTGTATTTATTTTAAATTTGATTGTCAAAAATATTTTATAAAAGATTATGATAATGGAAATGGAACTTTTATAAAAATAAATACTGAAATAAAATTAAAAGATAATTATTTAATAAACATAGGAGATTCATATCTAATATTTACATTTGATAAAAAAAATAATGAAGGAAATAATATATATATAAAAGCATTTTCAGGAAAAATAATTTATGAACCAATAAATTTTACAACTTTTGAAAATAATATTTATAAAATTGGAAGAAGTGAAGATTGTGATTTTATTCTTGATGATAAAATGTTATCAAGAATTCATTGTATATTATATTATGAAAAAGAGAAAGGATGGTTTATTAAAGATGGAAATGAAATTGGTCAATCAAGTACAAATGGAACTTGGTTATTTGCTTATGATGAATTTGAAATTTATGATAACATGTTATTTAAAAGTAATTGTAATTTATTTTCATGTCATTTGATTAATCATAATGATAATTTATAAAATAATGTGTAAAACAATATAAAATTTTTTTAGTTGATTATAAATAAAAAAAATTTTAATTGAAATAAATATAAAAAATAATTAAATATTATTATTAAACTGTTATAAATTAAATAATAAAATGTACGACAGACATTTAATAACTTTTAAAGATAAAGCAGAATATTATAATAAAATTTATCCTGTTCTTCATCCAATGTATGATCCAAATACAAGAATATTTACAAAAAATCCAAAAGATAATGATTTTATTTTTAAAGATGGAGAATTAATTTATAGTAAAAATAAGGATTTAGATTTAACAAATGCAAATCAAGTTTTTCCTTCATTTAATGAAGTTCAAAAAGAACAAAATGTTCATGAAAAAATTTCTTATTATTTAAATAATAATATTGTTCCTGTAAAATATATTTTTTAATTTTTCAAAAATTTAAATTAGGGTTTTTCTTCTGAAAATTTTGATAATTTTAAAAAAGAAAATCTTTATTGTTCTAAAGAAATTAAAGATCCTGAATCTTATATTACAGATAAAGAATTTAATATTAAAAAAGATGATTTATCTATTTATAATGAAAAATTTTTCCAAGAAAAAGAAATTGATAAAAAAAGAAAGAAAAATGAGGCTGAGAAATTAGGAAAAGATGGAGCAAAATAATTTAAAAAATAAATAAATATTTGTTTTTATATTAAGAAAAAAAAACAAAAAAAAAAAGAAATTTAATTTAAAATAAAATTTAAAAAATTAAATATAAAAATGTTGAATGACCTAACAAGTTATGTAATTTCAGGAGATGATGCTGATGAACAATCAGAATATGAAGATAATAGAGTTTCTTATTCTAAAATAGATAATTTAGATTTAATTGAAAAAAATTTAAATAATGAAGGAAATTATGTTCAATATATAATTAAAGGTTCTTCTCTTTGTTTAAAACATAATTATAAAGAAGCATTATCAGAATTTCGAAAAGCTTTTGATATATCTATAAAAATAAATGATGAATATAAAATAAAAGAATCTTCTTGTCATATTGGAATAACTCAATTTATGACTGGAAATTTTGATGGAATAAATATATTAGAAAAGTTATTTAATGAATATGTTAAAGAAATTAATAAAGAGAAGTATGATATTGGTTCTTTACATATGATTTTATTTAGTAAAATTGGAGCAAATTTAATTTTATTAAATTTTTTGAGAGATAAATTAACTGAAAGTAAAGAAATTATGAATTCTATGCTTGATATTATTCAAAAGCAAAAAGAAAATGAAAATAAATTATATACATTAAGAAATATTATTTTTATTTTGTTTAGATGTAGTTCTTTAGTCCAAAATAATTCTAATTACAAACTTTTATCCCAAAAAAATAATTTAAATTTAAAAAATGAAGAATTAATAATAAAAGAAACAATTCATAATTTTTTTCAAGGATTTAATGATTATTTAATCAATAATGATATAGATTTATTTTGTAAATGTTTAGAAAAAACAGAAGAAACTTTTAATAAAATAAAAGATTATAATGGATTAATTTTTATAATTTATGTAAAAGAATCATTACTTTATGATAAATCTCATGATTTAAATAATAATAATAAGGATGAATCAAATACATCACAAGAACAAACTGATTCTCATATAAAATTATCAGCTTTAATTCAAGCAATTAAAGATCCAAAAAAAAATAAAACTAAAATTATTCAAAATATGGAAGATTTTAATAAAATTTTTAAAGAAAAATTACAAATTTCATCAGATTTTTATAAATCATTATATGAGAAGGAAAAAGAAATTATTGAATTAATTGGAAAAGAAAAAATGAGAAATCAAAATAAAAAAAATATATTTCCAATTAAAAATTTTAAATTATTTTTTATTAATATTTTAAAACAAACAATTTCAGAAATTGAAAATATTCAAAATGCTCCAATAAAAATCCAAATAACTTCTCAATTAGAACAAACAGTATCTATATTAGAAAAAAAAGATATATATTTTTCAGAAAAAGTGATAGAGCCTTTCAAAGAAATAGTAAATAAGACAATAAAGAAAAAATTATATAATCTAAATAATATACGTAATAAAATTAAAATAAAATCATATTTTCAATATTATAAACAAATAACTAATAAAAAAGCAGATGAAGAAAACTTTGAGAGAATAAAAACTTTTTATGATAATCAATATGCAAGTTTAGTTGATGGAGATTTATTAGTAAAAATTAATATGGGAAATAATGGAACAAAAGAACATTTTTATCTTATTAATTATGAAAATGATCAAATTGATATTTTTAATAAAAAAGGAAATCCTAAACCAGATAAATTTTTAAAATTTAATAAAATAAAAAAAGTAACAATTGGTCTAAGAACTAAAAATTTAAAAAATAAAATGAAATTTCTTCCTAATTATAATGAACCTTGGAAATATATTTCTTTTATAAGTCAACAAAAAAGTTTAGATTTATTTTTTAAAAAAGAAGATATTGCAAAAAAATGGTTTTATGGAATTCAACATTTATTAAAAAATACTAATAGAGAATTTAAAATTATTTCTTCTACTGGATATATAATTATAATATTAAAAATGAAAATTGCCAAAAAAACCGGAAAAAATCCTAATGAGATTAAAACAAAAAGTTTTGTAAAAACTTTATTAAATTATTGTAATACAAAAAATATAATATAAAGAATAATATTTTTTAAAAATAATTATATTGAAAAATAAAAAAAATATTAATAATAAAAATAATAAAATTTTAATTTATTATATTATAAATTTATTACATAAAATCATTATTATTAGTAACATTACCTTGAACTTGATTATCACCTTGTTTATTATTATTATCATTATTATTATTATTATCATCAATAACAACTTCATTTCCATTATTATTATTATTATTATCATCTTGATAAATAGATTTTAATCTTGAAAAAAGATCAGGAACAATTGGAACTGGATTTTGATTTTCAAAATAATCAACATCTAATAATCTTCTTAAAGATTCAGTTTTAGGATAAATTACTGGAGGAACATTATTAATAATTTCTCTAATATTACCTAATTCATCAACTCTTTGAGTTAATTTAACAGAATTTTCCCACATTGTAATATTATCATTTTTTATTTTTTCAAGAGCATTATTTATTTTATTATCAATATTATCATTTTCTTTATTTTCTATTTTTTCTTCTTTTGGAATATTTTCATCAGATTTAATATTATCTTTACTTTTAATAACACCTTCATTTAATAAATTATAAATATTTTGAAATTCAACATTATTTAATATTTGATTAGTAACACATTCAACTTCTAATTCATTTGCTTTTTTTACATTTTGACTTTCTTCTTCTAATTTTTTTACTTTTTCTTTAATTTTATTAAATTCATTTTTATTATTATTATTTATCTTTTCAAATTCTTCAAATTTTTTTAAGAAATTACTTTCATTTCCTTCAGTTAAAGTCATAAAATTATCTCTTTCAACAATAGATTCAACATTAGTAATTATTCTTTCTAAAGTTTTATGAACTCCATCTTGAAATTCATTTTCTCTTGCTCTATTTTGAATTAAATTTAATTGTTCATTTATTTTATCTCCTGAAGTATCTAATGCAGTTTCTAATCTAGAAATATTATTTTGCATTTCTGATATAGTATTTTTATTTTGTTGAATATCATTATTAGATTTTTTTATATTTTCATCATGTTCTTTTAATTGTTTACCAAATAAATATTCTGTATTTTTACTTTTTTGAATTAAATCCATTATTATATCTGAATCGACTCTTGATTCTAATTCAAACATTATTTGTTGTACTTGCATATTATCATTTTGTTTTTGAAAATCATCAAAAATTTCTTGATTTCTTTGGGCTATATTTCCTATATTTTCTGTTAATTGATTTAATCTATTATTTATATTATTAAAATTAGTTTCATTTTCTTCTTTCACTTGTTGAAAAGTTTTTTCTGTATTTTCTTTTAATTCTAATAAATTTGTTTGAACTGTGTTTACTTGTTCTTGAATAAAATTATTTTCTATTGTATATAATATTCTTTCATTTACTATATGAACATCAAATTGTGATTGTAAATCACTTATATTTTTTTCTACTTTTATTTTAAGTTCTTTATTTTCTTCATCATAGTTTTTTAATATATCTTCATATTTATAAATTCTATTACAAACTTCTTCCATATCATCAACTAAAGATTTAAATCTTGAACGATTTTCCATTTCAATTTTTTCAAATTTTTCATTTATTCTCATTCTTGTGTCTATTAATTGACCTGATAAATATTGTATATTTTTATCTACTTTTTCTGAAAATTCCATTAAATTATTATTCATATAATCATGACTTTTTTCTATATTTGTTTCAGTATATATTTTAATTTCTTTTAATTTATTAATTAATCTTTCTTCAACTTTATTAATAAATTGATAAGTTTCTTCTTTCATATCTTTTAAATTTTTTTCTATTTTATTAAATCTTAAAGCAAAAATTTCATTTTGATTATTTTGTGAAATTAAATTAGTTTTAATTTGATCAGTTAATTTATGAACAAAATTTTTTAAATTTTCACTAGAATTTCCTTTTCCATTGATAGCATCATTAATTTGTTGATCAATATATTTAGAAACATTATGAGTTCTTTCAGAACATTCTCTAGAAACAGTTTGAATATCATATTTAGTTTTATTAGTAATATCTTCAAAATCTTTTCTTAAAGTATCTAATTCAATTTGAAATTGATTAGTTAAACCTTGACTATAAACTTTATTATTAATATCTGCTTTATATCTTGCTTCAATTTCTTGTTTTACAGTTTCTGAAACTTTTGCTGTTAATTTTCCTATTAAACTTTTATATAAATCTGTATCTCTTTCTCTTTGTTGTTTATAATAATTTTCACTTTTATCAACTAATTCTTTTAATAATTCAATTTTAGAATTTAATTCATTTGAATTTAATATATTTTGATCAGAAACTAAACTTATATTTTTTTCTGATTTTATTCTATTATCTCTTTCTTCAACTGAACGAAGTTGAAGTTCTTTTATTTGTTCATCAAAATTTCTTTCATTTGCATTTAATCTTGAAAGTAATATTTGATTTGCTTGTTCTAATGTTTGTAATTTTGATTCTAAATCTTGAATTTTATTATCATATATTATTGGATTTAATTTCATTGTATTTGAATAATTATTTGATGGTGGTCTTGAATTTTTAAATTCTGGAGTTGATATTATATTTCCTCCATTTGCACGAAATGTTTCTTTTGTTGTATTTGATAATGAAGGATTTTGATAATTAAATGTTGATTTAAATCCATCTGTATTTATTGCTGATATTCTGTTATAGTTTGACATTTTTTTTATTTTTATTTTTCTGTTTTTTTTTTTATTTATTTTAAAAATATTTAAATATATTTTATTATTTTAATCACTAAAAAAAAATAATTTATTAAAATAGAGAAAATTGAAATTTAAATTATAGGATATGTTAAATTATTTATTGATATATTATGATTATTATGAAATGTTTTTTCTTATTTTTATCAAATAAATTATCAAAAAATAACTTTCAATTTTTAAATAATTTATTAAAAAACAAATTTGTTTATCAATAATAATTATTTTATTAAATATTAAAGTTAAATTTAGATTTTTATAGTTTATTAATTGTTTTTTTAAATATTTATCATTATTTTTTTATTTTATATCTTATTAATTTTTCAATTGAATAAAAAAACTTTGATTTGCAAAATATGTAAATAAAAATATCTTTTTAAAAACTATGATAATTGAGAATAATAAATATGTAATTTTTAATAAAAACAATAATTAAAATTTTTTAATTAATGTTTTCAAAATCAAAAAATTAATATTTAATTATATTTAGCCTCTTTTCTTTTTATTTATTAAATAAATTCTATATTTTATTATTTTAAAAATATATAAAATATTTTTATTTAATAAGCAAAATTTTGTTTAAATTTGAGGAATTGATGAATAAATAAATAAAAGGTAATGTATGAATATTCTTTATTTTCATTGAAATTAAAATATCTAATAAAGGAAAATAAATTGTGTTAAGATAATTTAATTGAAAATATTATAAAATTAATTTTACTCAATTAAATTAGAAAACTAAAATAAATTTATTTTTCAATTTCTTTTAAAATATAATTTAAGTATAAAAAGAAACTTTGAAAATTGAAATAAATAAAAAGTATAAAATTATACGGAGATAATTTTAATCATTATTATTATTTAGGAAAAAAAATTTAAATATAATAATAATCATAATATAAAATAAAAACAAATAATGATGACATTTATTTATTAAACTTCAGAATTAAAAACATTTAATTTTCATTTAAAAAATATTTCTTAGAAATATCACTCAATATATTATTTTTTATTATTAATAAAAAAATAGGGAAACCATTATTATTTCATATTTAAAGAATTAAATAAAAATATTTTTCAAAATGAGATTATATTTCATATTTTTAATTTTAAATTTAATAACATATATTAATTGATTTGTTTCAAAAATAAGGATGAAAATCTTTCATCATCAGATGATTGTTGTAAAACTGAACGTGCTCTTTCACATTCAGAACAAAATCAATATGATACATGTTGTTATATATCATACACTATAGATTCTAATTTAAAAAAATATTGTGATACGATAAATAAAAGTAATTATAGTAATGAACTCGAATCTCTAAAATATCAAACTGGAGATAACAATGTCATATTAAATTGTAGTTGTGAAGCCTCTATCAATATTACTAAAGATGATGATAATAAAAGCAGCGATTTAAAATGGATTTCTTTAAATAGAGTTTTAATTTTAATTACTTTTATTCTTTTAATATAAAAACTATTTATTTTTTCTAGAAATATTTGCCACACCCCATTTGACATCAGGACACTCTACTTCCAGGTTCCTGAAACGAGGCGGTTCAGGACTTCTTAAAGAGGGCCCATCTTAATAATATTTTCATAATATTTTTCGTAAATTTATTTTTTATTCAAATTTTTAGAAAAAATATATACATTAATGAATATAAATATTTTTTTTTATTAATTTTTATTAAAATAAAATGAAAGTTAAAAAAACCAAAAATTAAAAAGGGGATTGGGGATTGGGG
>JAJJKW010001673.1:0-44805 GCA_023805745.1 Isotricha sp. YL-2021b | reverse complement strand
TTAAAGAAGTTAAAGAAGAACAATCATAGAACATGGAATCCATATTAGTAACATTATTAGAATTAAAATTAGATAAATCTAAAAATTTTAAAGAAGAACAACCATTGAACATCGAACCCATATCAGTAACATTATTAGTTTTAAAATTAGATAAATTTAAAGAAGTTAAAGAAGAACAACCATAGAACATTCCACTCATATTAATAACATTATTAGTATTAAAATTAGATAAATTTAAAGAAGTTAAAGAAGAACAACCATAGAACATTGAATCCATATTACTAACATTATTAGTATTAAAATTAGATAAATTTAAAGAAGTTAAAGATGAACAACCACGGAACATGGAACGCATATTAGTAACATTATTAGTATTAAAATTAGATAAATTTAAAGAAGTTAAAGATGAGCAACCACGGAACATCGAATCCATATTAGTAACATTATTAGTATTAAAATTAGATAAATTTAAAGAAGTTAAAGAAGAACAACCAGAGAACATTCCACTCATATTAGTAACTTTAATAGTATTAAAATTAGATAAATTTAAAGAAGTTAAAGAAGAACAATTATAGAACATGTAACCCATATTAGTAACATTATTAGTATTAAAATTAGATAAATTTAAAGAAATTAAAGAAGAACAATTATAGAACATGAAATTAATATTATTTAAAAGATTATTTAATATAATTTTAATTGTATTATTCCCTTTTATTTCAAAATTATATTTAAAACAAAAATTGCATTTTTTATTATTTAAATATAATTCACATTTTTCTTTTATTTCTTTTTCGTTTTCAATTCCTTTCGTTGAAAAGTATTTTTTTTTAACTTCTTCATAACAATTTAAGATTTGTATATTATCTTTATCTTTATTTTGAATATTATATTCACATATAATTTCATTATTATCTTTATGATTAATATCTTCATTTTTATTATTTAAATTTTCTTTTTCAAAAACCTCTTCTTTTTGTTTTTCTTTTTTTTCTTCTGATTTAACATTTTCTTTTTTATTTTTATTTAAGTTTTCTAATTTATCTATTCTTAATTTACATTTTTTTATATTATAAAAATTTTTTTTTTCATTATTTTTTATTTTTTGTATTAATCCTTCAATAATTCCTTCTAAATCTTTTTCATTTTTTAATATATTTAAATTTAATCTTTTATCTAATTTTAAGCAAATATTATCATTATCTTCTTCAATTTCATACTTATTGTCTTCAATTAATTTCATTATTGATTTTAAAATATCTTCAATATTCTTTTCTTCTTTAAACATTTCATTATTTTTTAAATATTCAAACCAAAATTTATTTTTATAAATATAAGAAAAATGAGATAAAGATAACTTCAATATATCAAAAATAATATTGAATTTAATTATCCATTCTTTTCCATTACTTATAATTTTTTTTTCAATTTGAGAAAATGATAAGAAATTTCTATGAATATCCATTTCTTTATATTTTATGATTAGTTAATAGTTTTATTATATTTAATAACATTAAATTAATATTTTTTTTTATTAAAAATAAAATTCATTAAAAACTTTGGAAAATAAATTTATACTTTACATTCATCAATTTTTTAAAGATTCAAAAATGATTTGCTCAAATTTTGAAAATGAATTTAGAAAAATAATTAAAATTGAAATTTAAAGAAAAGAAAATTAAATAGGTAATGTTGAAAATGAAGGAAAAAAAGGAATTTAAATTAATTGAATTTGGAATTAAATTGAAAAAAATGAAAATAATTTTACAATTGATGAAAACAAATTATTCAAAATAATTCTGATATTTTTTTAGATATAGAATTATTGAATAAAAAGAAGAAATTTAAAATATTCAAAATCAATCATAAAGAAATATTCTAAATTTCTGTTAATATTTAAAAGTTTTTGCTGAATTTTTAAATTATAATTTGTTTGATAATTATAAAAATATTTTTAATTATTTTATTTTTTTTTAATAAAAAAAAATGAATTTTTTTAAAATCAAAAGTAAAAATAAAGATAATAAGGACAAAAAAAGGGAATATATAAAAAAATAAAATAATAATAGCATAAATAATAAAAATAAAAGATTAAAATTAATAGAAGTTACATAAATATAGATTAAATAATTCAAATTAAATAAAATAAATTTATGATTTTCTTAAGGAACAATAATACAAAACTCAAATTCCAAATTAGATAAAAAAATTAATTAACATTGATTATTTAAAAAAACTGAAAAATTTTTTGTTTTAGTTAAGAAATAATTCTTTTTCTATATGTAAATCGTCCTAAATTTAATTAACTTATAATTTTTTAGGATATTTAATATTTTTTAAATATGCAATTAAATCAAAAATTATATTTTCATCTTTATTTTTTCCCAATATTGAAAATTAATATTTTAATTAAATAAAATGAATATTTCCTTACTTTTATTTTATTTTATTTTAAAAAAATATATAATTTCAAGTCAAATTAATCCATGTTCAATAGGTAGTTATTGTAATGGAAAACCATGTTCAATATATGGAAATTGTAATTTGAATATATATATATTTTATAATGATTCTTCAATAAATGATGAATTTCAAATAAATTCAAAAAAACCAATTTGTATATGTCATAAAGGTTATATAACTTATGTTCAGAATTCTTTTCAAACTTTTATTAAAAATGAAAATTCATTAAATCAAGATAATATAAGTAATAAATTAGTTCATTGTTGTTATAAACAAAAAAGTCAATTTATTGCTTTAATTTTAGAATTATTTCTTATTTTTGGATTTGGTCATTTATATTTAGGAAATTTATTTTTTGGAATAGGAAAAATGATTATTCTAATTATTTTAATGTTATTATTTTTTTTTGGTATTTTTATTTTATGTACTCAAGATATTGAAGAAAAAGAAAATGAAGATAATAATAAAATTAGTCTTACAAAAACTTATTATTTTATAATAATTGTATTTTTTATGTTTATTTCGTTATATTTTATTGATCTTTGTTTATTGGGTTTTGGTTTTCATTCTGATAAATATGGTCAAAGTTTGAAAATGTGGTGAAAATTTATAAAAAAATTATGAAATAAATTTATATTTATATATATTTTTTTTAAATAAGAATATTAAGATTAATTTTTATAAAAAATTATCATAAACTTTTTTAATTTCTTTTATTATAGTATTAGGCAAGATTTAATTTTTTATTATAATATAATAATGAATAAAAGAAAATAGAAAGTATTGTAAAAGTAATTATTAAATTTATTATTTAATAGTTAAGTATCTAATTCATTTCTAATAGTTATTATTATTTATTCCTATTCTATATATGTCTTTAATTTTTAATTATTTTACTTGAATATTTCTATTTATTATATATATTTTTTCTATTTATTATTTATGTAATATCTTTTCCACTATAAATTTTTTTTTAAAATTCAATGATTTTCTTTTCAATATTTGAAAGGATATTTTTCTTTGTTTCATTGTATTTTAATAATTTAAAAAATAATTGTAATTTAAACAAAATTATATTTACAAAAAAATAACTTAGATAAAATTATTATTATTATATATTTGAATATCTTCAAACTTATAATAATTATTATTAGAAAAATTCCCTTTACATCTAGGAAATTCCATTTTATCAAAATCTTTACTATAATTATCTGATTTATTTTTTTTCAAAAAATAATTACAATAATAATTACATTGATTAAAATCACCTTTTCCACTATAAAAAGCCATTTCAGAAATATTTTTAAAGGCATTATTAATATCTATTTGAAATTGTTCATCTTCATTTCTTAAATAAACTTTTTTAATAATAGGTTTATTATTTTCTTCAATAAAAGAATTAATAGAATTTCTATTAGAATTATTAAAAAAAGAATTTCCAGTTTCAGTAGATAATTGAGTTAAATTAAAAGAATTAGTACTATCACTATGAGTAATAATATTATTATTTAAAATTGAAGAATCATTTTCATCATAATCATCATATTTATTTTTTCCTGAATTAAAAACTAATTTTTGTTTTCCAAGATAAACTGGTTCTTTATTATTTAAAGCTTTATTAAATTCTCTATAATTTGTAAATTCTACGAAACCAAAACCTTTTGATCTTCCTGTTATTTGATCAAATATAATTTTTACACTTATTATTGATGTATATAAATTCAAAAAATATTTTTTTAATATTTCATTTGATATTGTTTTATCAATATTTCCAACAAATAACTATAAAAAGATTTTATTATATTATATATTTTACTGTAAATTTAACTGGCTTTATAATATTTAATTTTTCTGGATTTCTTACCCAATTTAATTTTATGTTTATTTTTTTATATATTCTTCCATTAAATTTATTTAATATATTCAAAGCTGTTTCATGGGAAGGAAATTCAAGAAATGCACATCCTCTTTTAGAAACTTTTGTTTTTAATGTAATTTTTTTTGGAAAAATTCCTAATTCTTTTAATGTTTCCTTTATATAATGTACATCCATCCAAGATTCAATATTTCCTAACCATAATGTTTTATTTAAAGTATTCATTTTAATATATTATTTTGTTTTTTTATTATTTTAGTTTTATTAATAATTTGTTTTCAAAATTATTTTTTATTTATTAAATATTAGTATTATTAGATTATTTATTTTCTAATTTTAAATTTTTAGAGCTTTTAGAAAAGAAAATTTATATGATTATCCTATATTTTTTTAACAGTAAGAAAAATTTTTATCAATTTCTATAGAATTAAAAAATTATAATTTATTTTATTCCAAAAAATAGATTGGAAAAAGTTGTCAATTGTAATAATAACATTATGAAAATAAAGTTTGGTTAAATTAAAAAACAAGTTTTTTTGAATAGAGGAATATAAAAGTTAATTATTATTATAAATTTAATATTTTTTATAAATATTGATTGTTAAATCCATGAAATAATTTAAAAATTTAAATTTTTTGAATATTTTAGAAATAATTAATTTAAATTCAAAACAATAATTAAATTAAATAAAGTTATGATGAATGGAAATTGTTCAAAACCAAAAAGCCCTCTTACAGAGTATATGAGAAAATATATAAGAAAACAATTTAAATTATCTTCTCATAAATCAAATCATAATATTCATAAATATAAAAATGACACAAAAAATTTTTCAAATACTTTTAGAAAAGGAATTAATAAAGAAAAGCCAATCCATAAATATAAAACAACAAAAAACTCTCCTAATCATGTTTTTAATTCAAATAATAATATTGATGAAATTAGAGATATTTTAAATGATAAAAGAGAAATAATTTTAGATAATAATTATATTTATAATAATAATCAAGTGATTCAAACAAATAAAATGAATCTTTTAAAAGAGAATAATTTTGATGTTTTATTTATGAAAAAAATTCAAAAAATTTATTCAAAACAAAATTTAACTCAAAATAGTTTATCAAAATTCACTCACTCAAATATTTTTAAATCAAATAGTCAATTAGAAAATTCTTTGAAAAATAATGGAAAAAATATGAATTACAATAAATGTAATAATAAATTAGTTAAAAGAAGTAATAATTCTTTAGATGATGAAAATCATTTTAAATCATTAAGCCCAAATTTTGATAATTTAAATAATAAAGAAGAAAAAGGAAATATTTCAAGTGATTTTTCTCAAATTAAAAAATATTCTTTTTTAAATTCTTTTAGTCATGGAAATTTTAATAGTAATTCAAATATAAAAAGTAATAATAGTTCAAAGGGGAAAAATTATAAGAATATAACTTTAAAAAATTATTTATATAATAGTCTAAAAAAAAACCAAAATAAGAAATTATCTGAAAAATATAAATTAAATAAATCTAGTGGAACTTTTATTCCTATTGATTCTAAATATGATATAAAAAAAAAATTAAATAAAACATCTTATCCATCAAAAGATAATTCAAGAAAAAATTCAACAGATAGAAAAAAATCAAATATTAATAAAAATTCAATTAAAAATTTTCAAATTTTACATTTATTAATTACAAATCAAAAAGGTAATATAAATATTTCAAAACCTTCTATTTCAAATTTATTAAAATCAAAACATAATTCTTCAATTAATTCAAGTATGAATAATTTACATCAAACTAATAATCCTTTTCATATAAAAAATTTATCTCAAATTTCTTCAAGATTAAATAATTCTAATAGAAGTAAATTATTAAAAAATTCTCAAAATAATTCATCCAATAAAAACTTTTTTAAAATGAATAATATAAAATATTTAGAATATATTACTTCAGGATTAAAAAATAATAATTCGACAAAAAATACTTCTTCTTTAAGTAATAAATCAAGTAAAAAAAAAGAAGAAATTGAAAAAGATTATTTGCAAATGAAATTACAAAAAAAATTAAAGAATTCAAAATCTTTAACAACAGTTCAAAGTAAACAAAATTCAAAATCTTCAAGTAGAATAGAAGAACATTCCAATTATAATAATTCAAAATTATGTAATAATAATAATGATTTTCATATAAATTCTCAAAAAAATAATTTAAAAAATAATAATAATCCAAAGAAAAGTATTGATAATAATCAATATAATATAAAAAATTCAAGTCAAAATATAAAAAAAATTACTTTAGAATTATTGAAAAAAGAAAAAAATAATTCAAATTTAAATAAAGTAAATAATAATAAAGAAGAAGAAAATAAGAAAAAAACATCAAAAGAAAAAATAGAAATACAAAATAATTTAACATCTCAATCATTACAATCAACAATGAAAGAGTCATCATATTATAAAAAAGAAATGGAAAATCTATCAAATTATATAAAAAGATGTAAAATAATTATATAAAATATATTTAAAAAATAGTTCATTATACAAAAGGAATTTATCCTCCAACTCAAATAAATTTTTATAAATATGGAAGAATAATAGGAAAAGGTGCTTTTGGAAAAGTAAATATTGCATTACATATATGTTCAGGACGTTTAGTTGCAATAAAATCATTTAATAAAAAAAATATTAAATCTAAACATACAAGACAAAAAATAAAACATGAAATAGAAATTTTAAGTAAATTAAGACATACTTTCATATCACAGTAAAAATATATTTATATAAACAATTAAAAAAAAAAAATAGAATTTTAGATTCCTTTGAAACCGAAACTCACATTTTAATAGTAATGGAATATATATGTGGAGATTTATTAAACTTTATTCGAAAAAGGTCAAAAATATCTGAAAATTCAGCAAAAATAATATTTAAGCAATTAATATTAGGTTTACAATATATTCATAAAAATAAAATAGTACACAGGGATATAAAATTAGATAATATATTAATAGATTTAAATAATACAATAAAAATATGTGATTTTGGAGTATCAAAAATAATAAATAAAAATGATATAATGTATGATCATTGTGGAACTCCAGCATATATTGCACCTGAAATTTTTAGAGATAAAGGTTATGAAGGTTTTAAATGTGATATTTGGTCTGCTGGAGTTACTTTATATTATATGGTTTCTGGAGTTCAACCTTTTAAAGCTAATAATATTAAAGAATTACAAACAATTATTTTAAATGGTAAATTTAATAAATTAATTGGAGTATCTAATTCACTTAATCATTTAATCGATGGAATGCTACAAAATGATCCTAATAAAAGATTCAATATTAATCAAATTTTAAATCATCCTTGGTTATCAGGTATTAATGTTAATAATAGAAAAGATGTTAATTTATTCACTGATGCTGAAAAAATTTTATTAAGAAAATTTGATGTTGATTATTTAAATAGTGTTAAAGAAGATTTAATTGAAAATTTTACTAATAAAAATTTAGATACTATAAATGAAAACAATAAAAAAAATGGTTTGAGTAAAAGTTTAATTTTAGCTCCTTATAATTCATATGCTGAAAAGAGTGGAAATATTATTAATAAAGAAATTCATATTGAAAATCAAATTTGTAAATTTAGAGGAAAAGCTCAAAGAGCAAATTTAAAATATGAATTAAATAATAATAAAGATTTTGATAATGGAATTATTAAATCTCAAAAATCTGATTCAAAATTTTTTAATTCAAGTTCAAATAATATTTCTTTTTCAAAACCAATTTCTCCTCATTTTAAATATGAAAATCTTTTTAATAGTAATAATATTAGTTCCAGAAAAAATAATAATAATAATAGTTTAAATTCACTTAAAGAAAGATCTTTAAGTAATGATTCAATTTCTGAATTTTCTAATAAAATTAATATTAGAAATGATATTTTAAAAGATATTGAAATGTATGTTGGATATGATAAAAAATATTTAAATAATTGTTTAAAAAAAAATGAAATAAATAACGCCACTTCAACTTATTATTTGTTATGTAAGAATTCTGAATAATATTTTTAGAAAAAATAAAATTATATTTGTATAGTTTTTTAATGTATTACATAATTTTTAGAAAAAAAACAATAAAAGTTATTAATTTTTTTGAAATAAAATAAAAAAGAATAACTTAAAAATAATAAATGAAGATTTGTGTTAAAAATACAAATGCTAAAACTGAAACTTTTGAAGTTCCTGAAACAACAACAATTTTAAGTTTAAAAGACCTTTATGTTCAAAAATTAGGAACTGGAGAAAATGCAGAAGAATTATATTTCACTTATTCTGGAAAAATTTTAGCAAATGATTATTCTCTTGAAGATTATGCAATTGAAAATAATAGTGTTCTTTATTGTGTTTATTCAAGAAGATAAAAAACGATTTTTTTTTTTAAATAAAAACTTTAATTGTACTTTTTTTTTGTTTTGAACTTTTTTTTTATTAAAATCTTATATTTTAAATTATATAAAATTTTATTATAAAGGAAATCTCTTTATTTTGTTGTTATTGAAAAAATTATAAATTTCATTAATATTTAAATATATTTTAATTTAAAGTTTTACAATCTTCTAAATCATGTAAAAGATTATTAAGCCATTTTTTAGAAACATTGCATTTTAATTTTTTCTTTTTCGAAGGTTGTTCATTAAAAATTTGTAGATTACGTTTAAAATTAATTACTTCATTATCCTGTTTAATTTCTTCTTTATTATCTTCTATATTATCTATATTTAATTTATTATCTATTAAAAAATTATTTTCCATATTTCGTTTTTTTATTTTATTATTAGCATTAATATTATTTTTTCTCTTTTTTTTTTGTTTTTTTTTTATTTTCTTTTTCACATTTTTATCTTCTTTGAAAATAAATTTTTTATTAATTATTTGTCCAAAAATACTTTCACTTCCATATTCAATTTCTCTTATAGCAATAATATAATCACTATTATATTTATATTTTTCAATATAATATTTAATAAAAGGATCATTTTGAAAAATTTCATAAAAAGCAATTAATTGTATTTCATATATATTAAAATCTGAAAATTCACTCAATGGAACTTTAAATATATTTTCAATATCATTTACACAATTATTTAAACTTCTTTTTAAATTTCTTAAATGACCAAAAAGAGTTGTTAAAGCAACTTTTAAATTACTACTACTATGATTTAAAGTTGAATTACTTCTAATTAATCTTTTATTATTTTTTATTAAACTTCTATTTGGAGAAGGAATTCTTTTTCTTTTATTAATATCATTGTTCATTAACAATAAATCTTGAATTTCTTTAATTTCAAAAATTTTTAATTTACATTTATTTATATGTTCAATAATTTTTATATATAGAGTTTCTTTTATAAAATTATTATAATAAGTACCTAAAATTTCCGAAAATTTCGAAATTTGATTTTTTGATTTTTCTAATCTTTTATTAAATTCTTCTTTTTCTTTTTTTTCTTTCTCATCTTCTATTTCATTTGATTCATTAATATATTTATCATATATAATTATTAATATAACTTCTATTTCTCTAGTTAAAGCTTCTTCATAATCTAATACTATTTCTTTTACTTTTTCTTCTGAAATTATTGGTCTTTCCTTTTTATCTTTTACTTTTTCATCATTAACAATATCATTTTTTATGTGAAAATTATTTACATTGATATTATTTTCTGTTGAATTCATTAAAGTTGAATTTAAAAAAATAAATAAATCAAAAAATAAAAAAAATTTTATTCTTTATTTATTTTTATTTTTTGAATGAGTTAAGAAAATTTAATAATTATATAAAATATAGTAAATGAAATTTTTATAATTTTATATATAAGTTTTTATAATTTCACACAATAAGTTTTACTTTTTTTCTTTTAAAACTGTTGGAGCTCTTATAAATCCACTTTTCTTCATAGATTTAATTTTATTTATTTTTCCTTTTATATCATCATTTTCATTATCCTCATTTAATTGTCTTTCTGATTCATTTAAATTATCAATATTATTATCAATTACTAAGTCTTTGATTTGCTTTGAATTATTTTGAGAACAACATGTAAATTTTTCCTGAAAATATTATAAATTATATTTACAAAAAAATCTTTAAATAAATCCATATATTTAACAAATATATTTTATTTTCAATATAATAATAAAAAAATATAATAAAAGAATATAATAACAAAAATTTAAATTAAAAAAAAATTAAAAAATCTATCATAATCATAATTTTTACATAAATAATCCAAAAAAAAAAAAAAAGTGTTAAAAAAATTCAATTTTAATGTTTTGAAATATTTGAAGTAACTTTTCTCACAATTTCATCTCGATATTTTTTTAAACCTAATCTAACATCACCTCCTTCTTCAGCAATATTAACTAAAATAGGACATAAATCAATAAGTGCAGTATCATAAGGATCTTCTCCCCAGAAAGCTCTAATATTAATTCCATTATCTTTTTGTAATCTAAAATTTTGTGGCATATTATCAACAATAATAATTTTATCAATTGGTCTTCCTAATCTATTTAAATCTTTAACAAAATCATTATCATAAATTATAGCATGTTGTCTATATAATCTATAATCAAAATATATTTTATTTTCTTCAATTGCATCAATTAATAAATCAGCATAATCTTGTGTTGCTGCTGTAAATACTATAATTTCATAATATTTTCCTAATGTTTCTAAAAATTCAAAAATTCCTGGTCTTACTCTTAAAACTCCTTCTGAATCATTTTTTGGATTTACTTTAAAATGTATTATTGTTTCATCTAAATCTAAAACTAATGTATATTTTTTTAAATTTTTTGTTTTTAAATATGGAGGTGCTACTGTATAAAAATTAGAATTTTCTTTTAAAACAAATGATGCTAATACTGATGCATTTATGTTTTCTACTCTTAATATTTTTTCACGGAAAAATTTATTTATTTCTTCATATGTCTTTTCTGAAATATTTTTATATAATAATACTAAATTTTCTGTTAGTTGAGTAAATGGATAATTTTTTAATATTATTTTTAAATCACTTGATATACAATTTGTATTATATTTTATTTTTTCTATTAAAGATATTGGCTGATCAAATGATAAATATTCTGATTCATCTATATTTGATGTTACAGAATTTATTAAATCTCTTAATTTATATACCCAAATATTTGATAAAGATTCATTTGAAATTTTACTTAAAATATGCTCACATATTATTATTAAATTTCTATGATTTAAATTTAATATTGCTTTTATCATTATACATACTTTTGTTATTAAACTTCTATCAAATGAAATATCATAACATAACATTATTGAAAATAATTCGTAATTTATACTTGATTTTATTATATTTGAATCATTTCCTTTAAAACATTTTTCAATGTGTCCATATAAAGAACAATTAAAATAATAATTCCACCATTCAAAACATTCATTACTCATATATTTATTTGTATTTAAAGCATTTATTATTTCGGATAATTTTTCTTCAAGAACAATTAAATCTTCTAAATTTATTGATAATGATGATTGATTATTTGCAATATAAGAATTATTTTGTAATTGATTATTAATAATTGAAGAATTATCAATTTTATTTGGAGTATTATTTAATTTATCATAATCATTATTATTTGAATATCTTTTATTATTACTATTATTATATGATTTAAGATTATTTGCCATTAATTTTGAATATTTTCCTGGACTTCTACAATAAATATTTGGACATTTTTTATAAGTATTTTCTTGAAAAGAATTATTTAAATTTGAAGAATTTTGATAATTATTAATTTTATTATAATTAATACTATTATTCATATTAAATCCTCCATTATTATTTTTATTATTATCAATAATTTTTTTATTATTTGAATTAATAGAATTAAATGAAGTAGTAGTATTAAAAATTGAATTATTAGGATAATTTATCATAGATAAATTATTTCTATCATTAGAATTTGTTCTAATTCCTTTTCTAGAATAAATTAAAGCTTTTGTACTTCTTGTTCCATTATTATTTGAAAATCCAGAAGGAATTTTTTTTTGATAAGTAGCACCATAATCAAAAGATCTATCTTGTTTATTTGGTGTTTCTTCAAATGTCATTACTTCTTTTTCATTTGTTTGATAACTTGGAAAAGAACTTTGTTTTTTATATTCATTTACATTTGAAGTTTGATATTTATTTAAATAATTATTATCATTATTATTATTAAAACTTTGAAAATTAGAAAATAAATAATTATTATTTTTATCATTATTATTATTATTCATATTGTTATAATTATTATTTAATATATTATTGTTTTTTAATATATTATTATTATTTAAATTATTATTATTATTATTATTATTATAAGCATTATAATTATTTAATAATGAATTATTTTGATTATTTGAAAAATAATTATTATTTAAACTTGATGAATTTATTTTTGGTGTCATTAAATTTTTTGAAATTCTATTTTTTTCTTCTGTTCTTAATTTTGTTTCTTGTTCTTTTATTTTTTCATATTGAGATTGAATTTCTTCAAATTTTTTTCTTTGATTTTCTTTTCTTCTCATTTCTTCTTCTAATCTTTTTTTTTCTTTTAATTTTATTTCTTCTTGTTCTTTTAATTCTTCTTCTCTTTTTTTTTCTTCTTCTTTTTTTTTTCTTTCTTTTTCTTTTTTAATTCTTTCTTCTTCTTCTAATTTTTTCCTTTTTTCATCTTCTTCTTCTTTTTCTTTTCTTTTTTTTTCTTCTTCTTCTAATTTTTTTTTTTTTTCTTCTTCTTCTTTTCTTATTTTTTCTTCTTCTTCTATTTTTTTTCTTATTTCATCTTCCAATTTTTTTCTTATTTCATCTTCTAATTTTTTCCTTTTTTCTTCTTCTTCTTTTTCTTTTTCTTTTCTTATTTTTTCTTCTTCTTCTAATTTTTTCCTTTTTTCTTCTTCTTCTTCTTCTTTTCTTATTTTTTCTTCTTCTTCTAATTTTTTCCTTTTTTCTTCTTTTATTTTTTTTTCATCTTCTTTTTCAATTTTTTTTTCTTTTTGTTTTTCTTTTAATAATTCTAAAATATTTCTTAAACCATTTAATTGAGCACTTTTTTTAGTAGAAACATTATTTTTTTCTTCATTATTATTATTATTATAATTATTAAAAGAATTATTTGAATCTTCACTTTCTTCATTTGAATTATTTTTATATTTATTATTTGAATCATATATTATTTTAGTAGATTTTTTTATAAAAGAATTTTGACCATCTTCATTATATTCTTCTGTTTCTTCTTTAATAATTTTTCTTGGAGTTTGATTATTATTTATTATTTTTTTTATTATTGTGGTTTTTTTTTCTTTTTTATTATTATTTTTATCATTTTTATTAATTATTTTATTTTGATTTTCATTTATTTCTTCTTCTTCATTTTCTTCTTTTATATTATTTTTTTTTTTTTCATTGTCATTATTTGAATTAATTTTTGTGCTCTTAATTCTAATTCTTTTTGTTCTTTTTCAAATTTTTCTTTTTCATCTTCTGAAGATGAAATTTCTAATTCTTCTTCTTCTTTTTTATTTATTATATTTTTTTGTTTAATTATTTTATTATTTTCAAATTCATCATCGTCACTATCACTTAATAAATTTTTATTTCTAACATTTTTAAATTTATTAAAAATTTCTTCATCAGAATTTGAACTTGATGAATCACTACTATATTTTAAATCTTCAAATCTTTTTATATTTTTATTTTTATTTTCATTATTATTTCTTTTTTCAAAAAGCATTTTTAATTTTTCTGCTAATAAAGTATTTTTATTATTAACATTATTATTGTTATTATTATCTTTATTTTTATCATTATTATTTTCTTTTTCTGACTTTTCATAAATTTTTTCTTCTTGTAAATTTGATTTTGAATCTTCATTTTTTTTATTATTATTTTTTGTATCATATAATTTTTTCATTATTGTTGTTTTTTCTACTTTTTTTTTATTTTGATAATTCTTATTTGATGGATTGATATATTTATTAATATTATCTTCATCATCACTTCCATTAGAATCTAAATTTGTTTTATATGAAATATTTTTTGTTATTTTATAATTATAACCATTTTTATTAAATTCTATATCTATACTATTTTCCAAATTATCTATTCCATTATTTTCTCTTTTATGATGATAAATTATATTATCTTCATCTTCTGATAAAAAACTATCCATTTTTATTTTTATAAAAAATTAGAATAAAAATAAAATAGTATATTTATTAGTCAAATGGTAGAATTTATTTTTAATTTAAGTTATATTTAAATTTAAAACAATATTAATTTTCAATAAAAAATATTTATAGAATATTGAAAATTTAACAATTATTTTATTTAAAAAAACTTATTTTATTAAAACTATTAATTTAATTATTCTTTAAACCCATTTTTAAGAATAATAAAAATAATATTTGAAAGAAAGAAATTATTTTTTTCCAAAAAACAAATAATAAACATTAGAAAAAAATAAAAAAATATAAAATTAATTTATCCAATATCTTTAAAAATCATTTCAAAATATATAACTCGAATAAAAAATCTTTTAAAAAAATAAAATATTATTGTTGATTTCCATTATTCATACCTTGATAATCATTATTTTCATTAATATTATCATTACTAGTATCTTCATGAGCTTGAATAACATTATTAGAATATTTAGCAAAATAAAAAAGCCAAAAAGAAATTTGAAAAGCAACAATAAGAACACTAAATCCATTACTATATAAAGTAAATTTAGCAGAAGGATCTTTATCATTTTGAGTTAACGCTCCATAAATTAACCAAATTAACGTAGTAAAAAAACCAACAATATTAGTAATAATAGGTAAAAATTCATAATTTCCAGTTTGACAAACTTTTATTATATTTGTTGCTGGACTTAAATACATACAAACATTAACTACAGTTGCAATAAATCCAACAAAATCATTATTTTCTTTATTTTTTCTAATAACCCAAATTTCCATTAAATATGTTATTTCAAAAATTAAATTAACAACAAATAAACCATATCCAATAAATTTATTTATATTTTTTGCTAAATAAATATATAGAAAAAAAAATAATAATGCAATATTAATTATTAATCCATATCCATTACATATTATTAATGAAGCCCAAAATTTTCCTTCATTCATTGATTCTGTTACTCCATGTAAAAGCCAAAAAGTACAATTAAATAATATTGTTAATAAAAGTGTAAATGGAAGAGCTTCTGGTTTTATTTTTCCTTTATACATTTGAATTATTTGAATTAAAGGTGTTGAAAAATATAACATTGAACATATACTTGCTATCCATTCTATTATTATTTCTAATTTTGATCTTCCTGGAATTCCCAGTTTTGAAGTTAATGAAAGAAATTTCATTTTTTTTTTTAATTTATTTTGTTTGATTCTTTTTTTTTTATTTTTTTTTTTTTATTTTTTTTTTTTATTTTTTTTTTATTTATAATTTATTTTTTTTTGAAATATTAATTTCAATAAAAATATTAAAAAGGATATTATTTAGATAACATTTTAAAAAAAAATATTAGATTTCAAAAAATAAATAACAATTCAAAAAATATTTTACAAATAATTTCGATTTATATTTAAAAAAATATAAAAAAATTAAATTAGATATAAATATAAAAACATAAAAAAAAAAATGTCAAATTTTGAAAGACATAATAATTCTTATGCACCAATAGAAGATAATAATTTAATAAAAGAAAATTTAATAGAAACAAAAAGGTCAAATTCAGGTTATAATAAAAAAAAAGTGGATTTAAAATTGAATAGTAATTCAATTTTTGCATTTCAAGAATTTGATAAATTTACAACAGCTTTTTCAAATACAAATCCAAGTTCAATTGTAAAAAGTAATTCAAATCAATCAAAAAAAATTTCTAATACAAATTCAAGTTCTTCTTCTTCTTCTTCAGAAAGTGAAAGTGACGATGAAGAATTTCCTATTCCAATTCCTAGAAATAATAAAAGATTATCTGATACAAGTTCTTTAAATCATTTTATCAATAAATTTCAAGAATTTAATATGAATATATCAAGTCCTACTAATAATATTCAAAAAGGAATTCCTCAACAATTTTTTCCTCAAAATAATTTAAATATTAATAATTTAAATAATAATCTTAATAATAAAAATAATAATATTAATAATTTTAGAAGGAAATCTCTACAATATAATCCTAATTTTAATTTTTTAAATTTCCCTATTCAACCTAATTATCCTAATATTAATAATAATCCTTTTATGGTAATGAATAATTTTAAATCTTTTAATAATCCTAGAAATATAAATATGTCTATTCAAAATAATACTAATAATAATAATATAAATCAAAAAAAAAGAAATTCTTTTAGTATTCCAGTTCCAAATTATTTTTATAATGAAGATCAAAATATGTTAGATAATTTAAATTCTTATTTAACTGATCAAACTCGTTGTAGACAAGTTCAAGATAAACTTGAAGAAAAAAAATTTGATAATGAATTTATTATGAAATTTTATCAAAATATTGAACCTAATTTAATTGAAACTATTAATCATCAATTTGGTAATTATGTTATACAAAAATTTTTTAATATTATATTACTTCAAAATAATAAAAATTTAATAACTCAATTTTTTTCAAGAATTCAAAGTGATTTATTTAAAATTTCCGTAAATAATTATGGAACAAGAGTTTTTCAAAAAAGTTTAGAAAAATTAGATAATGGAATTTATTCTCAAATAGAAACACCTGAATTAGATAATATAATAAAAAATTTAGTTGAAAAACATATTTTTGCTTTATGTTATGATAAAAATGGAAATCATGTTTTTCAAAAAATTGCAAGAATTTTTCCAAAAGATAAAAATCAATTTATATTTGATCAATTAAATCAATATGCTATTGAAATTTCTAAATTAAAACAAGGAGCTACTATTTTACAAAATACTTTTAAATATGCTAATAAAGAACAATTAAGAACTTTAATTTTAAAAATTTTAAGTGATAAAGGTTTAGATTCTTTAGTTAATGATGAATATGGTAATTATACTATACAATTAATTATTGAATTAAAAGAAAAAGAATATAAAGATATTATTTATGATTATTTAATTAAAAATTGTTTTTCTTTATCAAAAAAAAAATTTTCTTCTAATGTTATAGATAAATGTATTATTGAAAATGATGAAAATTCTGAAAAATTAGTTAATAATATTATTAATAATAAATTTGTTAAAGAAATGATTATTGATCAATTTGGTAATTATGTTATTCAAAAAGCTTTAAAAGTAAGTAATTATGATACTCAAATTGAAATTATAAATCAAATCAAACCTGAAATTGAGCAATTAAAACAAACAAATATAGGTAGAAAAATTTATGAACATTTAATGCAATCTTATAGTGATTTTTTTAAAGATAATGATAATCATTAAATTATTATTTTAGTAAGATTATTTTTCATTATAAAATTTAGGTATATTTGAAATATTATTAAGGAATTTATTTCTTTAAATTAAATGTATCTTCTATTTTAAAAATTGGTGATTTTTTTATTTAGAAATATGCTAATATAAATTTGTTTGTTTTTTTATTTATAACATAACTCATATTTTATTTTAAATAACTTTTATATTTATAAAGATTTAAATAAATAAACAAAGACATAATAAAATTATTATAATTTATTATATAAATATAAACAATGAACTTTTAGAGATATTCATAATTATTTCTTTTTTTATTTAAAATAAAAAAAAAATTATTAAATAATTATTATTTTAAATAATATATTTTTTAAATTGTTTAATGGAAAAGAAAATAACTATAATATTTTAGAGTTAGGAGTTTAGAAAAAATATTATATAAGAATAAAAACTGTGAAACAAAATGAAAGAGAAAAGCAAATTTTTATAAGAATAATTTCTTCATTTTCATAAATTTTTTACAATTAAGCCCTTTTCTAAATACTGAAATAAACAAATGTTTGATTTCTTTTTTTTTTTTTTCATTTTCTTATTAATGACCAATTATCTGAAAAAATTGTGATTAAAAATTATTAATAATATTATAACAAAATGATATCAGAACTTAAGGAATATTATTTTATGAAAAGAATATGGGGAAATAATATTTTTATTATTCCAAATGATATATATTATTATCAAGAGAATGATGATTATATTGAAAATGATAATAATAAATTTAAAATAAAGGAAAAATCAATTATTAAAGAATTTTTTGATAATAAAACTATATTTACAAATCTTTTAACTCCTAATTGGAAAAAACACATCAGTAATTATGTGAGACATAAATTTTCTGGATATAGAAAAAAAGTTCGTAAAGTTTATCAGTTACCTGATTTAGAAATTAAACAAATTAAATAAAAGCATTTTCAAAGGTATTTGGAGTTTTGAATATATAATTAATTTTTTAGGTTTTGAAAGAATAAATAAAATATTTTTCTTAAATTTTAATTCAATTTTGAATTCTGTAGATAAATATTATTTATTATAAATAAGTAAGGTTATTTAGCTTTAGGATATAAATAGATTTTTATTTTAATAATATTATATTAAGATTTTATATCATGAAAATAATATTTTTTTTTTTTTTTATTACAAGAAAATTAGCTATTTAATAATAATTATGTTTATTTGAAAACATTTATTTTACAAGAATAAAAATTAAAATAAAATATATAAAAAAATTATTTTATTAATCAATAATGACTAAGTTTTAAACTAAATATTAGGTTTTTGAAATTGTTTTTCCTTTTCTTGTTTTACAATTTCAATATATTCTTTTGTTATTTCACTTTCTTCTTTTTTTTCATCAATTTCTTCAACTTGTGAACTTTCTACAACTTCATATAAAATTGAATTAAATTCACATAATATTTGAATTAATTTTAAACTAAAAGTTTTATTTAATTTTTTATTTCTTTCTCCAATTAAATCTTTTAGTCTATTAAATTCACTTATTAAACTATTTAAATATAAAGCATAAAAATTTCTATATGTAATTACTGATTTAGTATCATTTGGTAACATTTTTGAAAAAGCCAATTCTTTATTTTTCAATAATTCTTCATTTTTAATATTATAATCATCAATATTCCATTTAGAAATATTACTTTCTTGAAATAAATTATTTTTTTTTGTCATTAAATTTTCACTTTCTTGATAAAAATTATATTTAGTTTCTTCAGTTTTATTAATTAAATCTTCTACAGAATGATATTGTTTTTTCATATATATAAAATAATCTTTTATTTCTTCTTCAATGAGTTCTTTTTGTTGTTTTTTAATTTGTGACCAATTTTTCATTAAATTAGTTAAATGATAATAGGAATAAGTAATATTTATATTATCTTTATATTGTTCAGATAATTGTCCTAATTCAAGTAACATTTTAGAAATATTACTCATTTGTTCACTTATATTATTTAATGAAGAAATTAAATCTTCAAAAGCTTTTATTATATTTGATAATTTTGATTGATAATTTATACAACTTTCTTTAATCATATCAAATAAATTTTCTTTATCTTGATTTAAAGATGAATCAATTTCTCCATTTTCAGTTTTATATTCATTTATATATTGAGGATTTTTTATTTTATTATATTCATTTTTTCCTTTATTAAATTCTTTTTCATCTGCAATTGTAATAAAATCATAAAAAATTTGACTATTTTTTAAAATAGGATGTATTGACATTTCAATGAGAAATTGTTTTATATTTTTAAATCTATTTGTTATATAATCATCTTTAAATTGATCAAAAAAATTATTTTTTATAAGTGGTGGAATTAATACATTTGGATATAAATTATTCATTATATTTCTTAACCAATCAAAATCACTAAATCTTCTTCTTACATTTGAATTAAATGGTATTACTTTGAAACGATAAATAACATAAGATCTTGAAAAAAAAGTTCCTTCAACAATCAAAGGTTCTTCAAAATGAAATTTTATTTTTTTTAATTTTGTTATTAATGTTTCATCATTTGATTTACAAAAAACTTTTTTATTTTCATTATTATATATATATTTATTATAATAATTGTTATTTTCAAATATTTCATGTTTATGAAAATCTGTTAAATTTATACTATGAGGTTTATTATTATTGTTATTATTATTATGGTCATTATTTAAATTTTGATGATTTATAAATTCATTGACAATATTTTTTATCTCATCTAAACTCCAATTATTTAAATCTATATCTTCTTCAATATTTTTTTGCAATTTAAAATATGACATAAATTCTTCCCCATCATAACCTTTTTCTAAAATATTTTTTCTTAAAAAATCTTGTTTAATTTGAATATCTTCCATAATTAATAAATTATTTTGAAAAAACAAAAATATTTCATTTTAAACATAAACAAAAATCGAAATTATTGGATATTTAAATTAATATTAAATGGGAGTTTGTGATTCCGAACCAAAAGAAATAGAAATAATAAGAAAAAAAAATACTAATCAATATATAGATAAAAATTTAAAAGAAGAAAAACCATCATTAGAAAAGAAAATTTCATCAAAATATTATTTATTAAAAGAAGATTATATTATATCATTAAGAGATTCAAAAAGAGATGATATCACAAAATATTATAAATTATCATCAGAAATATTAGGACAAGGAACAGAAGGAACAGTTTGTATTGGAGAAAATTCATTAGGTAAATTTG
The DNA here is from genome assembly GCA_023805745.1 of Isotricha sp. YL-2021b. Lineage (NCBI taxonomy): Eukaryota > Ciliophora > Litostomatea > Vestibuliferida > Isotrichidae > Isotricha > Isotricha sp. YL-2021b. Next base: position 23,674 of record JAJJKW010001673.1, on the reverse strand, counting down.
CTATAAAAAGAATAAATAAAGATAATTTATTAGATATTGAATCAATAATACAAGAAATAAAATATAGTAAATTAAATCATCCAAATATAATTAAATATTATGATATATTTGAAGATTTAAAAACAATTAGTTTTGTTATGGAATTAGGAGATGGAGGAGATTTATTTGATTTTATTTTAAATCATTCTGAAAGTAAATTACCATTAGATTTAACTTTAGAATTATTAATTCAAATTCTTGATGTTTTAAAATTTCTTCATAATAATATTAAAATTATTCATAGAGATTTAAAACCAGAAAATTTTATGATAATAATAGGAGAAAAAAATCGTCCTATTATAAAATTAATTGATTTTGGTTATGCGATAAAAATTCCTGAAAATAATAAATTATTATTTGAAATTGTTGGAACTCTTTCTTATTCTTCACCTGAAGTTTTAAGTGGATTTGGTTATAATGAAAAAATTGATATTTGGTCTCTTGGAATTATTTTATTTAATATGTTAACTGGTTTAGAACCTTTTAAAAATGATACTGATAGTAATTTAGAATATGAAATAAAATTTAAAACAATTAATTTTGACGTCATAGAAGATGAAAAAATGAAAAATTTAATTATGAAAATGTTAGAAAGAAATCCTCAAAAAAGAATTTGTGCAAATGAAGCTTATGATATTGTTTTAAAAATTAAAAAAGAAAGAGATATTGAATATGAAAAGGAAGTTAACGAAAATAATGTAGAGAGATATTAAAAAAATTAGAGAAAAAAAATATTGTTTATTTTTGAAATATTAATATAAATAGAAATATTATATATTATGTAAATGTTGTAGTATTATTATTTAATTAGTATCAGTCAATATTAATCTTTAAGTAGGATATATTAGAAGATAAATTTAGAGTATTAATTAATATTATTTATATATATAAAATTATATAAAATTATATAAAATTTGATGATCTTATTTATTTTTATTTATGATTTTTCAAAAATAAATTTAATATAAATTTTTCTTGGAATTGAAAAAATAAAAAATGATAGGAAAAATTGATAAAATTTATAATTTATTTTTTACTCTTTTAATTTGAAAAAATTGTCATAAAAAATATAAATATTTTATTTTATGGTATAAAATTTAAAGATTTTTTATAATTTTTATTTGTTTCTTTATAAATAAAAATACAATGTCAATATATAATTTAAATGATACAAAAAATAAAAATCCATTTAAACGTTCAATTAAATCTGCAAAAATATTTACATATATAAATATAAATAATAAAGAAAAAGAATCAAATTCTAAAAGTATTAAAAATAATATAGAAAATAAAATTTCAGAAATAAAAAAAAAAAAAAATGTTTTTCAGCATTCTCTTAGTCATTGTTTTCAAGAAACAACAAGTAGAATAGATTTATTTTTAATGAAAGATGATAGAGGTTCAATTGAAGAAAATAATCCTTTAATTGAAATTCATTCTCATAAAGAACCTTTACCAAATTTTAATATAAATAATAAAAAGAAAAAAAAAGTGAATTTTCAAAAAATTTCAAATGTTAAATTTAATAATATTGAAAAAAATTGTGTTGATATAAATAGACAATTAATTCATAATTTAAATCAAGAAATGGAAATTATAATAAATTCTAGACGTTCTTTTTCTTTTCATGATAATAATAATAGTTTAAAAATTCAAAATGGATTAAATCAAAATAAAGAAATTCATAAAAAAAAAATTGAAAAAATCTCTAAAATTTCGCCTTTTATTTCTGAAAAATTAAATAAAACAAAAAATAATTTACCCTTTTTATTTAAAAATATTCAAAATTCAATTGAAAAAAATGAAAAAATAAAAAAACAAATAATTAATTTAAAAGAAATATTAATAATGCATAATAGTAATATAAGAAAATCTGTTAGCCAATTTAAAGTGAAAAGTCATTCTTTTCGTCAAAGTTTAAAATTAAAAAATCGACCTATTTATAATACTTATAAGGAAAGATATCATCCTTTACAAACTAACTCAAATATTAATGATGTTTCATCAAATTTAAAAGCAATTTATATTTAAATTAATGTGGTAATTTTATTCTTTTATATATATTTTCTTTTATTAATTAATAAGTTATTATAAAAAATATATTAAAAAGTAAAGGGAAATATAATAATAATTTTTGTTTATTTAAATATACAATTATTATTAAATTAACAATTATATTATTAGAATATTAAAACTAATATTAATGGAAGATGATAATTCTTTAAATAAAAATTGGAAATTAACAATAAAATCGTAAAGAAAAAAAATGAAAATGAAATTAATAATAGAAAACTCAAATATTAACTGAAAAATTTTTTATTCATAATATTATCATATTTATATTAAATGAAGCTTGAATTAAAAGTAGAAAATTATATTATTGATGAAAAAAATTTAAAAAAGTGATTATATTGATAGAGAAAAATTCTAAAAAATACAAAGAAATATTTAAAGATTTAATAAAATAAAAGTTTTTGACAGAGTATTTCCACCAAATCAAAATAAACTAATTAAGGAATATAATATATAAAATAATAATAATATTGAATAAACTCTTTTTTTTCAAATATATATATAATAAATTAATAGTAATATAAATAAGAAAAAACAAATTAAGTATTTTATCTTTCTCAATAGACCATTTTCAAACAATCAAATTGAAAATAGAGTTTTTTTGCAAAAATATTTCAAGTGAAATTAAAAAAATAATAAATAATTTTTTCTAAATTGAAAAAACAAAACTAAAATTCATCAAATAAAAAAATATTTAATTATGTTACAAATTTTATATCTCATTTATAATTTCCTATTTTTTATTGATATTAATTATAATAATATTTTTAAAAAAATTTATGCAGTAAAATTTAGTATTAATTAATGACTAAGACTTCTTTTTTTTGGAGATTTTATTTTAAATAAAAAACCATTAAAAATTAAAATGATAGTTGCTTTTATACAGATTTAAATGAAATAATATATTGATTTTAAACCAAAAAATGAAAAAGAGATTATTCATTTTCAAAATCCTTAATTCAAGAAGAAAAAAACAATAAATATAATAATAGTAATTTTACTATTATTAGAATGATATTATCAGAAATTGAGATGAAAAGTGATAAAAAAATTAATTATTTTTTTAGAATGAGTAAAAGAAGAATCAAAACAATATTTGTAATATCAATTTAATGGAATAGTTATTAAAATGAAATTCTTTATTTTTAAAAATATTCAAAATCTTTTTTTTCATCTTCAAAAAAATTCAAAATATATATATTAATTTTGCGAAGATGTTATCAAAAATATAAAAAATTTAAATATAACAAATTTTGTTCTTACATACACTTATTTTTAAATTTTGAAAAAACTTCAATTTTTGGTGAAGATTTTCAATTATACTAAAATTGAAAAATTAAAATTTAATATTTCCTTATGATAGACCTTCTTTTCATAAAATGCAAAATAAATGAAGATATTTTAATTTGATGTATGCAGAGAATATTAAAAAAATTGAAAATGATAAAAAAAAAGATAAAATGAAAAAAGAATTCATTCATCTTTTTGTTTTTTTTTATAAATTTGCTTTAATAATTTTTGAAAGGACAATAAATATTCAAAAAATTTTAATATTGAATTGATTGGAAAAAAAAGAAATAAAGGATTAAGAATTCTTCAAAGGACTAAGAAAAAAAGATTTTTGTTGGATTAAAAGGAAATAATAATTTTTTCAAAATTGTTCCCTAAATTTATTATATTTTGGAATCTTTTCCAAATTGAAAAATAAGAAAGATGAAAATAAAAAAAAAAAAATAAAAAAAAAAAAAATAAAATAAAAAAAAAGGTAATAGCTTTCCATAATTATTATTATTCTATCATAAGAATTAAAAATAATGTAGGTAATTAATACGAATTTTTTTGATTTATAGTATATTATGATTATTCTTTTTTAACCAATTAATTAATGAATTTTTTATTATAACTCTTATAATATATAAAAATATAAATTATAAAATAAAATTACATGTGATATTTTAAAAATTAAAGAAATGATTTACTCTAAAAGGTTTTATTTCTTTTAAGAAAAATTCTTTCAATTTCAATTATGAGTTTTTTTATAAATTTTATATTTTATTACAATAATTTTTTTATTAATTTATTGTCAAAAAAAAATAATTAACCCTCATTTATAATATATTTAATAGCTCTAGAATAAAAAAATTAAATATAATGCTTGGGGTCAAAAATAACAATTATAACCCAAATAATGTTAAAGAAAATAATTTTTCTTTTTCTATAAATCAAGATTATATGAAATTTAAAATGAATTCAGAAAACAAACCAATTTTTTTTACTCCAAGATTTAATTCATTTTTTAATGAAGACTTAACTTCAAATAATTTTGGAAATGAATTATCAGATTTAGAAACACAAGTAAGTAAAAATGATAATGAAGTAAATGAAAATAATCAATTATTATTTCCTATCAAAAAAAAGAATTTTTTTAATGAAAAAGATTTTCAACAAAAAAATAATGTTGAAATTCATTCTTTTTTGTTCAAAATCAGAAAGAATTAAATGAAAAGTTTAATTTGGGATATTATTAAATAAATCATATTTTTTATCATTGAAAGTGAATGTATATAATTAGAAAATATTGTATATATGATTAATATGAAAAAGGAATTTGAATAATTATTAAATCAATTTATCTTATATATATAATGTAAAGATTTTATCCATTTAAATTTAATTTCATTACATAAAAAAAATAAGAGTTAGTAATTAAATTTTTATGAAAAGTTTTATGATAGTTTAATTCTTATATATTTTTTAAAAAAACATTCTTTTATATATTATTTTTTCATTCGGAAGTAAAAAATAAAAATTTAATATAATTTTTTTTAAATTAATTCATTTATAATATATAATAGTTTAATTTAATTAAGTAAGATAAATTTTATTTCTAAATTATGATTTTTTTGTTAATTGTTCAATATCCAATAATTGATCAATATTTTTAACATAGATTAAAGTATCAATAGGAATTATACTTAACATATTTTTTGTTTTAAATATTGAATTATTTAACTGTAATTCATATTTTTTCCAACAAAAAAAAAATATAAAAAGAATTATAAAAATAACTAATCCATTTAAAATATTATAAAAAATCATTAAACTTCTTTTTTTATAAAAAACATTATCTAAAACAATATTATAAAATTTAGTAAAATAAGGAATAATCACATATTGCATTAAAAAATTTAATTCTTTTACTTGATTTAAATTAAAAATATTTTTTGGATTATTGAAATAATATAATTGATATAAAGAAGAATTTTCAGGTAATAAATCATTTTCTTCATCTGTTCCAATTAATGTTAAATTATATTTAAAACCATATAATTCATTAATTTGTTTTTGATTCAAATATTGTGAATAAATATATCTTAAATTTTCTAAAAAATAAAGTAAAACTTGATTTAATCCATTACTTACACTTTTTCCTGAATAATTTTCACATTTTTCTTTTGGAAGATATTCTAAAAATAAATTATTTAAATCTATACATAAATTATCTTGAAATATTGTATTATAAATTTTTTTTAATTTTTTATAGCTATGAATAGATTTTTCTATTTTTTTTAGTTCTTGAGATAAAGTTAAATAATAAGAAGATATTTCAGAATAAAAAATTATTCCATATGATATATCTTTATATTTCTTATTTTCATCAAAAATATATTCTCTTAAATAATTATATAAATTTATAACAGTTAATTCTATTGTCAATACAATTGTTTTTAATTTCACAGATTCTTGATATTTTTTATATATAATATATTGAATATAAAAATAAAAAGTTATTATTAATAAAACTATAAATATTATGATTCCCCAAATAAAATAAATATATAAATTTGTAGCTCTTTTTCTTTGATTTTTTGATTTTTCCTTTTCTTCATTTTGTTTTAAATTATTATTAGAGTTATTTACTTTATTGTCTACTATTGATTCTGAATTTAAATTAGAATAAGATAAGTCTAAATTATCTAAATTATCAAAATCTGTTTTTTTAATTTGTAATTTTTGTAAAAATGTTTCACATTTTGATAATGAGTCATTTATTAAATTTGAATTTAATAAATAAAAAATTTCAATATAGCTTTCTTTTTTTTTAATGACCAGAATAAAAAAATATTTAAAAATTAAAAAAAGTGAAATATCAGTAATCCAAATACTAAAAATAAGAATAATCATAATAATTAATTTTTTTTTAAATATATCAAATAATTCATTTTCATATAAATTAGATTCGATTTCTGAATATTCATTTATAAAATTTAAACAATTTTGTAAAAAAAAATAAATATTAGAGTTTAATGGAATCACACTATTAATAGGTAATAATGTTATAGTTTGTATACAATTTATAAAATAAGATTGAATTCCTGAATATGTTCCTTTAATTTTAATTATTTTATTTTTTTCATCTAAAAAATAAACATCAACTTTTGTATCAAAAATAATTTTTAACCTTTTTTCATCTATATAAAAAAGATATGAAGATATTATTTCATTACTTTGAGCTATTTTTTCATAATATTTTTTCAAATAATTAATTAAAAGATTAAAATAAATATTTTTATCAACCCAATAATTTGTATAATTTTCATTTGAAAGAAGAGTTAATTCTCTAATTGAATGAAATGAAAAAATTAAATTTGAAAAAAAATTGTTTATTTGATTTGTTAATATTAAATGAATTTCAATTTCATTTAACCAATTTCTTATAAAAAATAATAATAATATTATTTGAATTAATATAATAATAAGTATAGAATAAGAAATTATTTTAATATGATTTACTGATTGTTGAGTATCTTTTTTTGAAAGAGAATGTTGAATCTGTTTTTTAAGCATTTCTTTTGGTAAATTATTATTATTATCAAAATTATTTTTTGATTGATTTAAAAATTCATTTTCAGAATTATTTCTTAAATAAGAACTAATTTTTTTATTTTTATTAGGTTTTTTTTTTACAATTTTTGGGGGTTGAATATGATAATATTTTTCTTCAATTTTTTTGAAAATTTGTGATTTTTTAAAATCAATATTTTCTATTTCTAAAGGTATTTCCTTTTTATAATCATATATTAAAAAATGAATATTATCAAAATTAACTTTATAATATTTTCCTTCTATTATATTAATTAAATTATCATCTATCATTGATAAAACATTTAATAATTTAGAACTTTTTTTCATAGATAAAATACTTTTTTGAAATTTTGATTGAATTTTCGTTTTTTGATTATTTTGATTATTATTATTATTATCTTTATTTAAACTATTATTTTTACTATAAATAGAATTTTTTCTTATATCATCTTGAATTGATTTTTTTATTATTTTATCTAATTTTTTTTCTGAATGAGATTTATTTAAATTTTCTTTTTCTTCTTCTTCTTCTTCTTCTTCTTTTTCTTCTTCTTCAGAATCTTTTAATTGTTCATTAATTGCATTTATTTTTTTTAAAGCTAAATTTTGAATATATTCTTTTATTTTTTTTCTTTTTTGTTTTTCATTGTTTAATTCAATTTTTATATATGATTTTTTTTCAATATCAATAAAAAATTTATTATCATTATTTGGAAGAAAATCCATTGTTATTAATTTTTCAAAAAAAGTACCATTTTTAGAAGAACATTTTGATTTATTTTCACTTTCTTCATGATGTTTACTTCTTTTTAATTTATCTAAAAATATACTTGATTCATTTCTTTTTTCTTTTTTTGAAGAATCTAAATAATCATCTTTTTCATTTAAAATAAAAATATATCCATAATTTATATCTTTAAATTTAATTTCTTTTATTTTAAGATTACATTTTAAAGTTTTTGATTCTGATTTAATTGGCTCAGATAATTTTTGTGAAACATTAATTTCTTTTAAAAAAGAATTTCTATTGAAATTATTTTCTTTACTATTATTTTCTTCTTTTTCATTATTTTCTTTTTGATAAATTGAATCAAAAGAATTATTTAATATTTTTTGTGATAATTGTAAATTATCAAAGAATGAATATTTTCGATTTTTGTTTTTTGATAATTGTTTTATTGTATTTATATATTTTGGACTTGATGATAAAGGTTCTATACTCCAATTAATTTCGTAATTTTTTTTTAAATATTTTGATAATATATCTTTTTTGATTTTATTTGTATTTAATTTTTTTTTATTATCAATATTCATTTTAGTATTATAATCATCATGAAATTGAGTTATTTGATTAAATATATTAAATTTGGAATTAATATAATTTCTTTTTAAACCTAAATTTTTCATTCCATTTATAGAAAAATATTCAATCTGAAAATTAGAATTTGTAATAATATAATAATTTTCATCATCATTTGAATCCTTTAAATTAATAATAAAACTCTTATTCCCATTTTCATCATAATGAAAAATAATATCCATTAAAAAAACTGATATCATTTTAGCTTTATTAATTCCATAATGAGGTAAATTTTGTATTATATATTTATTTTTTGTTAAACCATAATTTTTAATTTTTTTATGAAATTCATTTAAATAAGAAAATAAAATATCATTATGTGATTGAAAACAAAATTCTGGCATTAAAATCTTTAAATTATTTCCTATAAATTCATCTTTTGTTAATCCAAAATATGAACAAGAACTTAATGAAACATGAGTTATTTTTCCAAAATTTTCATAATTTGCTGAAACTATTATTATTTTACTTTGACGATTATTTTCTATTATTTCATTTATACCAAAATTTTCATTAAAATTAAAAATATCACTTTGATTTTCTATAAATATATTATCTTCATTAAAAGAAGGAATATAATTTGTATTGTTTAATATTTCATATTTATATATATTATATAAAGTGAATATTGTTTTATCTTTATTATTTACTTGAATTAAACTTAAATAATTATTATTTATTGTTTTGTTTAATTTTGAAATTTTATTTCCTATTTCAGATAATTGCCCTAAATCAAAAATAATATTTTTGTTTGTTGATAATAATAAATTCCAAAAAAAAATATAATTTACTATTACTTCTTTTATATTTTCAATAAATATATTTTTTTTGTTTAAAAATTGAATTTCTGTTGAAATGCCAAAATTATTTTCATATTGTTCTAAATTTCCTTCTATTAATTTTTCTAATTGATAAATATGAAAACTTTCAATTAATGATATATTTTCATTTTTCTTTGTTGAATTTAAGATCATTTTTGCTTTTTTTGTTTTTTCCATATTTTTAAAAAGAAATTCTACATATAATAAATGAAGTTTAATATAATTATTCCATTTATTCAAACCATATTTAAATAACTCATCTATATATTTATATGCAAAATAATAATCTTTTCCTTTTGATTCTAAAAATTTTTTTAAATCACAGTTTTTCTTATTTAAACAAGTTTCAATATGAAAATTATAATAAGTTTCAAGAATAAAATTTTCATTTCTTTCTTTATGAAGATTTGTTAATATTTTTATTAAAATTTCCAACAAAAAAGAATATTCTAAGGGATTATTTACTTTATATGGTAATTTTATAACTTTTTCCATATCATGTGTTTGACTTAAAGGATATATAATATAAATTGAAATAATTATTATTCCAACCAAATAAATTATAGTCCCTCCATTAAAATAATTTTTTTTTGAATAATATAGTATATTCATTAAAATTTTTGTAAATGTAAAAATTGATATTTTAATTAAAGTTAATTTCATGATTATTCCATCATAAATAGGATTATAATAAAAATATTCAAAAAAAACAAAAATAGAAAATAACGTACCTATTAATAATATTATATCATTAAAACTATCAATTGTTAAACAATAAAATAAAGAAAAATAAACAATTAATAAATTCATATAAACATCTGGTATTGATGTTCTTTTTCTAATGTTTTTTCCATTATTATTAATAAAATTAATATAACAATAATTAAACAATATTAATGAAGGTAAATATATTACTAAAATAATACATGATAAAACTTTAAAAAATATATGTAGAGAACTATTACATTTCATTGTTTGAAGAATATAAACTTTATTTCCATTATCACATGGAAAAATTGAAAATAAAATTGACATAAAAGGAATATAAGTAGTTTTTATGATTGTAGAAAAAATAATATTTAAAAATTTAAAAACCCAATTTTGACTTAAATTACTTTTTCTTAATAAAATTTTTGAATAAATGATTAAAAATAATAATAAAATATATAATATAATATTTTGAAAATAAACACATAAATATAAAGTGAAATGTTGAGTTAATAAAGGAACTATTCTTGAAGTTTGAAATAAATTTGATATTTTTAGAAAAAAATTTCCTCCTTTCCATATCTCTTTAAACTAATAAAATATATAAATTTAAAATTTACTCTAGAATCAAGTGGATAGGATAATAATTGAATAGTCTCTATTAAAATACAAATAAAATCGAATAAATTTCTTTCATTTTGATATTGAAAAGAATAATAAAATAAAGGGAATAAATATTCTCCAATTTTTTTATTTAAATGATAAAGTATACCTTTATTATCATTATCATAATTTAGATCTTTAATTAAAAAAGATTCAAAATCAGTATCGAATTTCATTTATTATATTTTATTTTGAAAATAATCCAAAAACTTTTTAATATTCATAAAAATTATTTATTTAATTAATTATTAATTTTAAATATTAATTATTTTATATATACTAAGATTAATTTTTAAATCTTATTTAAAAAAATGAAGAAATCAACAAAAACTCAAAATGAAAATATTGTTGATGAAGAAGAATATACAAAAGAAGAATTAGAAGCTTTAGATTCTTATCAAGAATATTCAGGAAAAATATTTGAAGATGAGGAAATTTATGAATTAATGCAAAGATTTCACAATGATGATACTAGAATAAAAGAAGAATTAGATGAAATGAAAAAAATAGCAAATAAAGGAGAAGAATATATGTGGCATGAAGTTGGAAAAAGTAAATTTAAATTTTTTATTTTTTAATTTATTTAGAAAAAAAACAAAATAAAAACAAAGAAAAAAGAAAAAAAAACTTTAAAAACAATCAAAAAGAAAATAAAAAACTTGAATCAAATAATAATGAGAATAATATTAATAACAATAACAATAATAATAATAATAATAATAATAATAATAATACTAATTATTATTATAAAAATAATAATAATTACTATAATAATAATTATTATAAGGGCAATTATTATGGAAAAAATAATTATTATTATAATAATAATTATAACGGATATTATAATTATAATTCGAGAAGAAATTATAGAAAAAGAAAATTTAATGAAGCAGTTGAAATACCAGATCCAAAAGAAGAAAAAAAAAATGAAGAAGAACAAATAAAAAATGAAATAAAAGAAGATATTATTACAAATGAAAATAAAGATAATGAAAAAGAAAAAGAAGAAATAAGAGAAAAAAAGAAAAGAAAAAAAATTATTGAAGTAGAACAAAAAGATGAAAGGGAAAAAGAAAAAGAGATAAAACATAATTTAAAATCACAAAAAAAAAAAATAAAAATAGAACCAAAACAAAATGAAAATATAATAATAGAAAAAACAGTAAATGAAACAACTCAAACAGAATTTACTCCAGTTCAAGCAGAAAATATAATAATAGAAAAACAACCAAAAACATCTCATTTATATAAAATAGATAATAATCAAATATTAATAAATCCAAATAAACAAAATAATACAAATATAAATAATAATAAAAATAATAATACTAATACAAATATGAATAATAATAATAATATATTAAATCAAAATCAAATTCCACAAATTCAAAATCAAAGAATAAATTATTCATATCAAAATTATTATAATAATATAAAACCAATGACAATGATGCAAATTGACCCAAAAAATCCTAATCAACCAATTTATTATATGATGGTTCCTTATGTTCCAGAATATAATAATATTGATAAAGATAAAATGAATAATTTTAATAATATGAATTATCCTTATTATACTCCTTATATAATGCAAAATTTCCAAAATATGAATAATGATCAAGAATATCCTTTTGCTCAAACTCCTTATGGTTTTCCTATGATGAATATGATGGATAATAAAAAATAATTTATTTTTTTAAATATTCTTTAAAAAAGATTTTTATTTTTTCAAATTATAATGTTTTTTATTCAAAAAAATAAATTTAAAAAATAAAAATAATATTATAATATAATATAAAAAAAAGGAATTTTATGGGTTCTTCAGCTTCAATGTCATCTTCTTCTTCTTCAAATAGAACTTTTTCTCGTTCAGGAGAAAAATATATGATATCAACATTAACTGAAGAAGAATTAAATGATAAAATAAAAGAAATTAGAAGAATAAAAATACCATTTTTTGATGATGATAATTTACAAACTATATCACATATTGTTTATATTACTGGAAATGCTCCTTTTCATGAAGGATTAATAATTATAACTAAAAATAATTGTTTTTATAGTTCTCAATCTTATCCTATTAGTTTTGAACAATGTATTTCTTATGAACATGCAATTGATAATATTACTTCTTTTTGTTCTAGTAATAGACATTCAAAAAATAGTAAAATTAGAGATATTTGGATTCCTCAAAGTGATATTTTTGTCAAAGATATTGTTAATATTGTTAAGAATCTTCCCAATAGATTTGATATTCTTAAAGAAAATTGTCAATTTTTTTGTAATTCTATTTTAAAGAAATTGCCTTTAAAAAAAAAAGGAAAATAATGTTTTTATATAATATTATTGTTCTTTGTTGTATTAATTAAAATTTCTTATTTTTGTAAATAATATTTTTTATAAAATATCAAATATTTATAATTGAATCGTTTACTTTTTCAAATTTTCAAAAAATGTTTTTTTATTTATAAATATCTATTTTTTATTTAATTCTAATAATATAACAAAATTAAATTGTCTAATATTAATTTCAATATATTATATATAATTAAAAAGCAAAGTAAGTAAATTCTAAAAAATATTTAAAATTAATATATAAATTAAAAGGTTACTATATTAAATTCACAAATAAACAACTTCTTATTTTTAAAATTAAGGTTAAAAACAACTTTATATTATAAATAATATATATAAGTATTTAAATTGTTAAACTATCAAATAAAACTTGAAAAAAATTATTTCCTATATTATATATTCAAATAAAAATAATTATAATACCTTTCATATTTTGAATTATTTTTTATTACTTTAGCTTTGAGAATTTCACTATAAGGAAAATTGTATTGACATTGTTTTTAATTAAATTAATACTTTTATGGTTAAATAAAATATAATTGAAGATATAATTATATTTTCTAAAAGATTGAAAAATTGATTATAATTAAATTTAATGTATATATAAATTTTTAGGAAATATTATCTTGTTATCATTAAATAATAGTAATAAATATTTTTATTAAAAATTATTTTGAAGAAAATATGTAATTAGGTATTTATATGATATTCTTCATTTCTTAAGATGCTATTTACAATTAAAAATTTTATCTAGAATAATTATCAAAAATTCCCTTAAAATATTTTGAGTGGTTAAGATTTACAATTATTATTAAATAATCTCCTTAATGAAGTAATACTATTTTTTAATTCATTTGGATAATTCATTACTCCTTTTTTAAAACTATTATAATTACTATTATTCTCATTCTCAATATTACTACCATTTATTGTTAAAGTTTCCAAATTAATATAATTTGATTCATTATTATTATTATTTTCATTATCACTCTCATTTTCATTATCATAAGATTTATTAGTAGAATAATTAGCAGTATTTTCAGCTTTTAATCCATTATATTCTTCAATTTCTTCTTCTTCTTCTTCTTCTTCAATTTTTAATTTTTCAATAGCTTTACTTTTATAATATTCTAATTTTACAAATTTTTTATTTGCTTCTCTTAAATCATCATATTCAAAAATTCCATTTAAATAATAAGCTAAAGCTAATAATTCATTATCTTGAGAAGAATCATAATAAGGTAAAATAGGCATTCCATTACTTAAATTATAAGTAAAAGAGACAACACTATTATCAATAATGATAATTTTTTTTAAATCAATATTTTTAAAAAGACTTAAATCTTTAATATAAACTTCTTTATCTCCAACTTTAACACAAGTACAATTATTTCTATATAATCTATAAGGAAAAAAAGATCTTCCAGGATCCATAAAATCTAAAACAGCATCTGCATAAGTTTTATGACTTGCTGTAAAAACTATAATAATATAATTATCTTTAATTAAATTTAATGCATTTTTCCAATCTGGTCTTATATTAATTCCTATTTTTCCTTTTTTATTTGATGGTAAATTTACACAAATTTGAAATTGACATTCTTCTATATTTTTTGCTTGACAGTGAACTAAAGTTTCATCTAAATCAAAAATTGCTAATTTTTTATTTCCTAAATTTATTATTTCATCAAAAGGAAAATCTAAAGGTTTACATTTAAAAATTTTATTTGATTTTTCTATTTCAATCATTAATTGAAAACATCTTTCTGTATATGTATAAAAATTTGATATATCTTCCATATTTGATAATGATTTTACTTCTTCTTGATTATAATTTAAATAATTTGAAGAAAGAGTTTTTTTTGGTTTTGGTCTAAAATAATTTTTTTTTGGAGTACAATATGTTGAAGAGTTATTTAATCTTCTTTCAAGTTTATTTTTTATTGATAATATATTTTCTGTTGTTGAAGCTGTTCTTTTTAATATAATATTTTTATTATCTTTTGAATTATTTTTATCATTTTCTGAAAAATATTCTTCAAATATTGTATTAGAAGGATTCAATGATATATTTGTTTTTAAACTTTCTTCTGTTTTCATTGAATCTTTTCTTGAATTTTCTTCTCTTAATTTTTTTTTAGAATTTTCATTTTCATTATTTTCAATTAATGATATTATTTTCCCTTCATTAAATGTTATATTAAAATAATTTGTTTGAGTTGGTGTGAATGAAAATTTTTTTTTGGGATATTTTTTTGGAGAATGTTTTATTACTATATCACTTATTTTAGAATTTGATATTAATTCAGAATCCATATTTTTTATTATTAAAAAATTAAAACAATTTTGATGAATTATATTTTAAATTATTAAGATATAAGTTTATAAATATTTTCAATATAATAATTAATATTTAAAATAATTAAAAGATAAATATATAATAAAAACTAATAAAGAAATTAGTTATAAAAACAACATAAATTCAAATTTTATTCCATTAAAAATATATTATTTACATTGATTAAGAATTAAAAAATATCTTTAAATCGAAGAAAGTATTTGAACTAATTACTCTTCCTTTTATTTTTTCTTGTTCTCCAATTTCAATATCTTTATGTAATAAAAATAATTGTTTTACCGCTTCTTTTTCTCCTTTATTAATAAAATTCTTATATTCTTTAATTTGTTCTTTTTTTTTATAAATATTATAATTTCCAAAATTTTTTTTAATTTCTTTTGTTCCTTGAAATAATTGATATAAAACACTATTTGGATTATCAAGTAATTCAATTTCTTTTTGTGTAAAAGAATTAATAGTTCTTCCTTTATTTCTTTTTTGAAAACTTTTTGTTTTTGAAAGAGAATCTGAAATTAATTCATTTGAAAATGGATTTTTACTTTTATATTTTAATTTTGATTTAATTATTTTTTTTTCTAATTGTTTATTATGTTTAATTGCAGATTTTAATCTTTGATTATTTTTTAAATTATTTTTCTCATTATTTTTTGTTATATTATCTTGAGTTATTGTTGGAAATACATTTAAAAATTCACTTTTTTTTAAATTAATTAAACCAAAATTTCTATTATTTAAATAATTATTTGACATATGAATTTTTTTTGAATAAGAATAAGTTTCTTTTCTTTCTGGTAAAATACATGATAAAGTTGAAATTTTTAATTTTGATTTTTGTTTTTTTTTCTCAAATATTGATGTTCTATCAAGAGTAGTTAAGTCATTTAATGTAAATTTATTAATTTTAAATGAACTTTTAGAGAAATTTGGTTTTTGGAATTTAATTGGTTTATTTATTGAATTTAAATCAAATGATAAAAACCTTCTTGGATTATTTCTTTTTTCTAAAATTTGATTATATTTCGATTTTATCATTTTATAAAGAATTAAAATATTTAAAAATTATATATTTAAAAATAAAAAATAATTTATATTTATTATTTATTTTTCAAATTTAATTGTTAATAAATGAATTGTAAATTAGAAAATAAATTTGAGAATTATTCAAAATATAATACAGATAATTCAAATTATATTTCAATATCATATAAAGGAAATTATAATAATATTCAAAATAAAAATGAATTTGAAGAAAATATTTATGCAAATACAGATAGATATTGGCCAAGAGAAAGGTTTAAAAATATTAATTTTAATCAAAAAAATTTGAATAATTTTTTTTCTAAAGAAAATAATAATATAAATATAAATAAAAAAAATTCTTCAAATAATTATTTTAATTATGATGATAAAGTAAATTCAAATATAGATTATTACTTGCATTTTTTAAATGAAAATATTTGTAATAATTCAAATGAATTTTATGAAAGTAATAATGAGAATAATTTTCCCAATTTAAATAGAATGAATTATTCTGGGAATAATTTCCAATTACAAAGTTATTCACAAAGTGGATTAAATGTGAATTTTCATAAAAAAAGTTTTAGTAGATCTTCAAGTGAAATTGAAAAAGAAAATTTTGAACCAAGAGTTGATAATTTTAAAGTTTTAGGAAATAAACAAGAAATATATCTTGATTTCAATAGAACTAAATCATTTAATACAAGTAATACTCATAACAATAATTTTATTTATAATAATAAATCTTCTTTTAATCACAATTATAATAATAGTTATCATTCCAATTATAATTATTATTCATCTATGAATCTATTGAAAAATAAATATTTTTCTAATCAAGAAAATCAAATGGAAAATAATAATATAAATCAAGAACCTCAAAATAATAAAAATGAAATAAAAACAATATATTTAGAAAGTAAGAAAAAATACAGAGAACTCCTTCATAATCATTCGAATAATCAAAATGATAATTATAAAATAAATAATCAAACAAAATCATATATTGAATCATATAATAATAAAAAATCATATAATAATAATAATTCTAATTTAGATAATTCAAATGATTTTTCATTTGATTTTCCTTCAAAAGCTTTAATAGATAATTCAAATAAAAATATAAACCAAAATCAAATATATAAAAAAGTAAAAATAACTAATAATAATTATAAAAATAAAAATGAAAAATTAATAAGAAAAGATTATTCATTGGGAAATTTTCGTTCAAATTATTATTCAATGTCTCCAGAAAAAAATGCAAATAATAATTCTTCAAATTATTCATCATATATGAATAATTATATCAATTTAAAGAATAAAAATAAATCATATGAAAAAATAAATAACTTAAATAATAGTCATACTAAAAAAACAAAATCAATAAATTCTTTTACAACTGGAACAAATAATACTTTTGAAGATAATAATTTCATTAATCAAAATAAAAGAAATATTAAATTTATTGAATCAGTTGAAGAACTTCATATTAATTATGTAAGTATGCTTCAAAATACTAAAAAATTAATTAAATATCAAGAAAATATTCTCACTACTATATATCCTAATAATACTTCTTTAAAAGAATCATCTTTAATTTTTACTCAAGAAGAAGAAATATAGTTATATTGTATTATATTCAATTAATTTATTAATATAATATTAAAAAAATATAATTAATTAGAAATTAAAAAGACATTTTTTAAAAGATTATAGAACAAATATAATAAATAATTCGTTTGAACCTATTTTTATTTAAAAGATAAGAAAATCTTCAATCTATCAACTATAATTGAAGAGAAAATAAATTATTTTATATTAGCTAAAACGGAAACAACTTATAATTTTGATATATCAAAATTATTATGTTTTTAAAAAAAATATTAATAGTCTTGTTTTTATATTAAAAAAACAAAACATTTCTCACTTTTTTTATATTATTAATATATATATTTATTAATTTTATATATTTTTATATTTATTATTTTAATTATTAGTTAACTTTAATTTATTTTTATGTTGTTTATCTTTATTATAATTTTTTGTTTTATTATTTATATTATTATTTATTGTTTTATTTTTTTTTATATTTATTATAATTTGTCTTCATGAATGATATAATTTAAATAATATTTCAAAAATTCAAAATGTAAAAAAATTAATAATGAGAATAAGAAAAAAAAATATTAGAGAAATATGAAAAAATGGCATTTTTAAAAGAATAGAGAAAGAACAAATTAAATAAGAAATTAATAAAAAACTTTAGAGATTAGAAATTTAGATTTGAATAAACAATTATTTGATTATATATTAAGTTAAAAACATCAATTTTTATAAATTAATTTGAAGATTGAAAAATAATAATTCTTATATTTAATTTATATTCAAGAAGAATTATTATTACATTATAATATTCAAATAAATTTTTTGTAATTATGGATTACTTTTTTAAAATTAATTATTTTTTAATTAAATTTAAATAAAATGGAAAACAGTCATAAAATAAAATAAAAATTTAATTATTAAATTGAAAAAAATGAATTCAACCACTTCATCAGAATCAAGTAAACAAAAGCCAAGAAAAAGAGATTCTAAAAAATCAAAATTAATTCGTTCTATATTTGAAATAGATGACACTAAACTAATAGAACCTCCAAAAAAGAAAAATATAATAAGAATAAATTACAATAAAAATATATATTTTAAAAACCAAGAAAATTCCAATAAACAGGACTTAGAAAATATAATATCAAATGTATTAAAAAATTCAAATACAATAAATAATGAAAATGATATAAGACAGTTAAATATAAATAAAAATATAAAAGAAAATAACAATAATGATAATATATATGAAAAAAATATATATAAAGAAAAAGAAAGAAATACTCTTACAGAATTAAAATTAAAAAATGAAAATAAAGGAATTAATTTTAGAACATCATCAATGAATAATACTCCATCAAAAAATCAACAAAAAAAAAAATATTTTCAAAAATCTGAAAAAATATATTTAGAAACTTCAAATAATACTTTTATAGAAAAATCAATTCCAAAACCAGCAAAACCAGATGATAATACAATAATAATGTCAATTCCTTGTATGAATTGTGGAAATTTAATTTCTTTTGATGAAATTGAAAATCATTCTTTAACTTGTACTAAAGTTTCTGATGAAATTATGAAAACTGAAAGTTCAAAATATGAATTATATTCTATTGATTATAAATTAAAAAAATTAAAAGAACATCTTTCTTCTATTTTAAATAATTCTAAAGGAAATAATGATACTGAAATACAATATTTATCTACTATTTTATTAGAATATATTAAAGATGTTTTACAATTACAAAAAATTGATATTCCTACAATTAAAGAATTTAAGAAAGTTATTAAAAATTTAGAAAGTATTTCTATAAAATATAAAGATAATATTTCACAATTAATTTTAATTGATAGAACTAGTCTTTTAGTAAATGAGAAATTAAAAATATTTAAAAATGCTTATAAAAAAGAAATGAATAGTAAGAAAAATAATAAAAATGGTCAATTAAAATATGAAGAAGATTTAAAATTAAAAATTCAACAATTAGAAAAAATAAATAAAGAAAAAGAATTTGAAAAAACTAAAGTAAAAAATTTAAGAAAAAGTGCAGGTCCTGCAAATAGACCAAAAATAATATCAAGAATTCCATCTAATTCTATTATTTCTGAAAAAAAAAATGAAGATTCAAATTCTTATTTATCTGATATAGAAAATAATAATAATATTAATAAAGTTAATGAAATTGTTTCTGATGTTGAAAATAATTCTAATATTATGAGTATAAATACATCAATGTCAAATATAAGTAATTTTGAAGGAAGTTTTATTGGAAATAATAATGCTACTCATAATTTTAGTAATTTTAAAACAAGTAATGATAATTTATTTTTAAATAATATAAAAGATGAAAATAATAGATATGAAATTGATGAAAATAATTTTAACCAAAAAAATAATATTATTTTAATTAATGATGATATTTCAAATGGAAATAATATTTATAATGGAGATGAAAAAAAAGATAAAAAAAAGTTTTTTATGGAAGTTTTAAAAATTAAATTTGAAAAATTACATTCAACTCATAAAGGACAAAAAATAAATCAAAAATATATTTGGGAAGAATGTAAAAAACAAAATATACCAAAAGATAATTGGCCACAATTTATTCTTGGTGAATTAAATAATCCTTATAAATATTTCGAAATTGAAAAAAAAGAAAAAAGAAGTAAATCAAGAAAACCACCAATGGAAGTTATTACTGAAGAAAAATAAATTTAAATAAATTTTAATTAATTTATATAATATTCAGAAAATTACTCAAAAATATATTTTTGAATGTTTTTTTATAATATTATTCTTAATTTGAATTTTTTTAAAATAATAAATATTCTTTTCTTAAATTATATTTTTTTGTAGCATTTTTTTTATCTATTTTTTATATAATTTAGTTTTTTAATATTATTATTATTCACTTAAAATTAAGAATCGTTTATTGTTTTACTTATCTTCTTTTTTTATTCAATTTAATTAATTGTTTTTTCTTTTACATTTTTTTCCCAACAATGAAAATTTAGTTTGTTTAATTTTAACTTTCTATTGTCAATTATTCTTATAAAATAATATTTTTAAGTTGAAAAAATTGAAAAAAAATAATTATAATTAAAAATTTGAATTTTACTTTGAATATATGATAAAATTTAAAATTAATATAAAATGAAAAATTTAAATTAAAATATTATATAAGAAGAATACTATATTTAATATTTATGTACAATAATTTATTTAATTTATAATATATCAGAATACCAATTTCACTTTTTTTGAGTTGGAATCGTAGTTGAATTTTTAGATTCTCTGAAATCAAATTCTTCTGTTTCAATAATTTTTTCTTTATTATTATTGTCAAAAAAATTTTTTTCTTCTTCAAGAGATATAATATTATTTTGATAATTATTATAATCATTCAAATTATTATCTTTACATAAATTAGAATTATTTTTAGATTTTTTTTTTTCTTTATTTTGTTTAATTTTTTGTAAATGAGATCTAACTTGATCAACAGTTCTTGTTCCAATATAATCACTAACTTTTTTAATATCTAAAAAAATAAAATTAAAAAATATAAAATTACTTTTTTCTCCAAATTTATCAATTCCTTCTTGAAATAATTTTTTTTCTTTTTCAGACCATTTTCTTTTAATTTGTTTTTCTTTTTTAAAAGTTTTAATTTGGAAATTTTTATTAATATTAATTGTAGGATCTTTATCATAAATAGAATCAATATGAGCTTGAGATAATATTTCTCTATTTGCTTGAATTATTTGAGTTGTTAAAGGAAATTGATCAATTGATAAACCAATAAAATGAAATCTTCTCATACAACTTTCTAAACAATTTATACTTTCTGCTATATTATTTGAATTTTGATATTCATATGCTTTTACTAAAGCTCTTTGATTATATTCTATTAACTTTATTTTTTGTTATTTAATTTTATTTTACCTTTGAAAAATTTATTGTCTCATTGTTCAAATTATTATTATTAAAAGGAGGAAAATTGTTTGTATTCATTTTTTATAATTTAATTTAAAAATAATTTAATTTATTCTTATTTATTAAATAATTTTTTTAGAAAAAAAGAAAGAAAGAAATTATTGAATGGGAAATGATGATTTTTGTTGTTATAGAGGAAAAAGAGAAGATACAGAAAAATATCAAATAAGACCAGAAGAGAAATATCATAATAAATTTAAAGAAACGAGTTCAATATCAAATACTTTAGAACCAATTTCACAAAAAAGAAAAAAATTTGAAGATAATCCATTAAATTTAGATGATTTTATTTATGATAATGATAGTGATTTAAAAAGAATTAAACATAATAATAATAATATTAATAAAGAAATTGAAGAACATAAAGATAATAATGATAATAATAAAAATAATATATATTATAAAAAAGAAAATGAAAATAATCGAAATGAAATAATAAAAGATAATGAAAATCAAAAAGATGAGAATGATAAATTATCGGTTAAAAACAATAAACATAATCCTCCATATTGGAATGAAAAATCATTTGATAATATAGATGATGAAATATATGATATAAGTGATGAAAAATCAAATTTAATTTTTGAATTATTTAATAATGTAAGATTACATCCTAGTAATTATATTAATCAAATACAAGATGAAAATATTATTAAAATATTAAAAGAATCAGATAAAAAATCATTTAAACCAAATTCTTTAATTCAAAATAATAATTATTATTATCAATTTAGAGAAGATTTAATGAATATTTATTCTACTCCAGATGAAGAAGAAGAATTATTAAAAAATATTGTTGAAAAATATTTTAAAGAATATAAAGAAAAAAAATATTATTTTGTTGAATGTCCTATTAATAAAGAAGAAGATGCTGTTTGGAATTTAATTAAAAAATATCAAAATATTGCTGTTGAAGAATTTTTTAATAAAATTATTAATTTTTGTATTATTTGTGCTCTTCCTATTAAAGATTCATATGATATGAAAGTCTTTTTCCTATTTTTAAATGAATAATGATTTTGTTAATTGTTTTCTCTTTTTTAATTTTAATATTAATTTTTTTACTTTTTTTAATAAAAACAATATCGAACATGTGAATAATTTATTTAATAAACAATTCTCGATAAAAAAAAAATAAAAATAATTCTTCCATAATTTATATTAATCAAAATAAGTCATTCAAATTCACTCTTTATAAATTTTAATAATAATATTTCAAAATCTGAAATTCTCAAATAAAAAAATAGAAAAAAATCAAAAAAAAATAACTTAAAAAAAAATTAAATATAAAACAAAAAAAAAGAAAAAGAAAAACAAATCAAAAAATAATATATAAAAGCATTAAAAAAATAAAAAAAAATGTCAAAATTAAAAACCAACGAAACAGATAAACTTCTTTCAACATCAATAAACAATTCTCAAAATGATAGTATGAAGCCCTTAACAACAGATCCTCAAAATACATTTAAAATATTAAATGCAAATCAAAATAATTTACGTTCAATAAAAAATTTAACATCATCTCCAAAACAAGAAATAGCAAAAACAAATTCAAAATCAAAATTAGTATCAAAAAGAACAATAAAATCTTTTCAAAATTCAGTTATAAGTAAAAAAAGTTTTAAAGAAGATGATGATAATTATGAAGAAATAAGTCATCATAGTTTTAAATTAAATGAAGAAACAAAAAGTATTCAAACAAAAAGTCAAAAAAGTAAAAATTCAAATGAAGAAGAAAATTCAAATGAAAATGAATCACAAAATAATGATGAATATGATGATGAACAAGAAGAAATAGATAATCAAGTTCAAAA